>QWTY01041796.1:12416-23702 GCA_008033365.1 Pseudorectes ferrugineus | reverse complement strand
GGTTTTTTATTTGTTCTGGTTTTTTTGTTGATGGTGATGTGTGTTTTACTGAAGAGCAATGCATTTAATCCAGAAGTGACATTCTTCCCTGCATGATGGAGAAATACCTTGTAGGTATGTTTGCTCTCATTTTTAAAAAGGTGACACCTCCAAAGATATTTGCTTAAAGAAATCAAAGAACTTATTAAAAGTGAGTAAAAGAGCAGTAAGTTTTCTACAGGGGGGTTTGTTTTCAACCCTTCCAAATAAGGGGGCCTGGGAGGTAATGATAGTTAAGTCTTTTATGCATGTGTACTTATTACAATAATACAAATTCTGTAATATTCCAGTCCCTTCTGCTTCATTGTGTAATGGTGGCATGCCAAATAATAAATCTTGAAAAGATCAGTTTTCTTCCTGAAATTGGATTACCCAGAATTCTTTGGTATAGGAATATATAGGCTGAAATACAAGTTTTAATTAATGACTCAACTGGGTTTTTTTTCCTGGGGCCTGATATTCAGGATCAGCTCTACTTACACAGCTGCTGCCAGCAGGTCTACCCAGAAATACAAGATAATACTGAAAAAATGAGGTAAAATGCTCCATGGATACCTAATTTTAAATAATTTACTTTGCAAATTAGTATTTTTTTCTTGCAAATGTTTGTTTTCTTTGCAATGATGTAGACTATTTGGTCATGTAGATGGTCCTATTGAGTGCATATTTTTGAGCCAGTACACAGAATTAAATAATTATTTTAGTTTCTGAATTAATTAATTTACAATAGTAATTCATGTAAAACACATCTTGACATTCTAGAGTTCAGTATTAAATTTTCCTGAGCAAGATATTTCAAATTTATGGCACTGGAAACCTGCCTAGAAACATAAATGGATTGGACAGATAGGATTGGGGCCATAGTAAGGCTAAATAATTCTCTGTATAGCAAAGCTGAGAAGAAATCTGAACACCATTGGAAGGATGCAGAGACTTAAACTAAGGCAGATGAAGAAAAATGAGAAAATGTTATGGTTAAAAAGCAGTTTCTACTAAAAAAAAAAAAAAAAAAGCCTAATTTCTACCGACACTTGCGTGATTCAAATTTCCTTAAAAGAAAGTAAAGTGGAAGTGCCACTGGATGTCTAATGCAGAGGTGACTCAGAAATAAAACTGTTTTTTTTCTAAGGGGTTCAAATTTTAAGGGAATCAGATAGACTACACTGAAGTAAATTTTGAGCAATAAAATCTGCCATATACATTAGAGTGCTGTTCCTGGTGATGCTGATGTCTGTGGTTCTGCCACTTAATTTACAAAGTCTTAGTTGGACATCACTAATGCTGTATGCTAGTTACACAAAAGTAATTCTGTTATGGAAAGGTTTTAATGTTGGAGGGACTTATGTGATCTACTTATGACTAGTGTTAGGTTTTGCTAGAGCTGAATTGATCCACCTCTTCTGAGAGAATCAAAAAGCTCTTCCTGAAAAGAAGAATGAGGGTGAAAAATTACTATGAAGAACAGCTAACAAAAATGAACAAACCAAACCAACAAAACCCCAATTGAACAAACAAAAAAGTCCACCACAAAGGGATTAAGTGGTTAAAAGTGTAAGGAAGAGTGCCAGTAGAAAACAGAGTGAAACACTCCTGGCAGCATGTGTTGCTGCCTGTAAGTAACCAAGGAAGAACCAAATGCAAGAAATGTTTTTTCCAAAGATATGACAAACCAAGTGACTGTAAATAATCCTTCCTCCCACCCACACACCGTCTCCTTCCCACAGTGCTCTGGACAGTTGGACTGGACAGGATCAGGATGCATCTGGCAAGGGAATTCTGTGACTTTGGTAGGGCACTGAGAGAGGAGTAAAATGAGGGTTATGCGTACACACATGCACACAATACTGAATATGTGGGTTTCTTCGCTATCACAGAAGTTCTCTTTACCAAGAAAATGAATACCAGCTTTCCAGGAATTGGACCCAGGCAGTGACAATGTCCAGACTGAGTCTGTCCTGGAGTATGTAGCTGTGCACACTGCTAGCCCCAGCTGTGTGAGCAGGTTCTCAGGGGAGGGCTTGCCAATGCTCATGGGTGGCATTGTTCCACTCTGCTGACTTTGTCTTATCTTGGACTTCATCTGCCAGCCTTTCTGTGAGGGAGCAGCAATGAGCTAAGGCCAGCCTATGGTGATAGTGTGGAGAAAATCTTGTGAAGGAAGGAAGTTCTGGGCCTGCACGTTGCATCTGACACTTTAGAAAAGGCCTGACTCATATTGTATATGTTATCGTCAGAGTTAAAATTTGGAAGTGAGATGAATCACTCACCAGTGATGCTGTGACCTCTGTTCCTTTTCATGGAGAAAAAGTATCAAAAGAAAATGCACTGACTATTCCCACTTAAATAATCACCTGTTAAAGTCATAGCTGGTATAAAACTAAAAGAATAAATGCAATTAAAAAAAAACCCTCCAGGCCCATTTTCTCAACATGGAACAACATAATAGTAGTTTTGTGGAGTCTCCAGCAAAACAGTACGTAGGAGAGAGTGAAGCCTTTGCACTCCTGTGAGGAAGAGATGATGGACAAGAGTAACTGAGAGAAGATGAGATGGAGTGTGGATGGCCAGGGTTTGTCACTGATCTGTACTCCTTGGTGTCTCACAGAGACACAAGGTGAGCAAAAACATCCCTTGCTAAGATCCCCTTCTGCATTGGTGCTGGACAGCAGCCTTGGCTCACTGGCCATGGCTTGGAACTGTTTCATTTTTTCTTTACCATCTGCTCATTTTACATCATCTCTTCCCTACCACAACATTGTGGATGCTGAAAGAACACAAAAGGATTTTAGAGGATACCTGTTTTCCTCTTCCCTTTAGTATCTGATCCTAGAGGCACTGTTTACAAATTCTTTTTGAAGTTGCCGGTAACATCTGCCTCCACATATTCCTGCAGCAACACGTTCCAGAATTTCACTACTTACTGTGTAAAGAAACACTTATGCATTTTAGATTCATTTCTTCATGCTTCATAGCTTTCTAAAAATACAGTGGCTTTTACAAAACAAATAAGTTTCAATGAGTTTTAAATTCATCTAACTTTTGGAAAACTTGAAGAAGAGAAAGATAAGTAGCTTATAAACCAAATTATTAGTTACAGTTATTAAAGTTTTCATAAATATTATTTGGTTTATAAATCAACATTCTGATTTGCTGTCAGGATCATACAAACCATACCAATATACCATTTCCACTAGGTTCCTATTTGAAGGAAATTTAATAGAATATAACCAAGTAATTTTTGAGTGATAAGTTAATAAATCCTGGCATATATGTTAGAATGCTGTCCATGGCTACTTTACTCTGGCACAGTAATGCCACAGCCTCTCTTCCAGTGAAGTGAAGGTTCATGTTCCAGTAACATGTTCTATATGTGAGGTAATTCATTCAAAATTACTGTAATGCCAGAAGGAAATACATAAAATGTTCATGCTACAAATTGTACTTCACTATACAGACAGAATTCCAAGTGCCTAGGATGCAAAAATACAGTACAGTGTAAGGGCTTGAGTTTTTAAATATCTGACAGATGAACTTTTTTTTACCTTTTAAGCCAGGGCAAGCATCCAGCCAATATTAACAAATAAGGGCCAGATAAATTATTTTCAACACATGAATCAGTTTAAGGTAATACAGTACTTTATAACTTAAAAAAGCATCTTGACAAGCATCACTCATAGGCTTGACCCTTACACTCTCCCAAGACAAAACATCCTTATCAGTACAATGGATGAAATATTAATTTACGTTATTGTATTTTAGGATGTTATGGTTTATTTGATCCTATAATTATAAGTTGAAGAAGTTATACTGACTCACAGAAAAACGGTGCTAATCACTACAAAGAAATTCAGTTGCCTCGTAGTAGAAACCACTGATTTTTTTTTCCCCCTGTGACCAGTGAGCCACTGTTTCAAAGAAATAGCAAGCTATCCTTCTTAAAATTTTTCTGCAAACTTCAGTAATATGAGCTTGTGTGGTTTGCCAAGTTAGGCTCTTAAGCAATTCGGGTTGTTGGAGGTTTTTTTAATGGGTTTTGTTGGTTTCGTTTGGGTGGTTTTGTTCCCAAAAAAACCCAATATGACTGAATATTTGTATGGTGAAATCATTAAGAGGATGTTCATTGTTTTTAGTGGACCAAAGAGTTCAGTCCAACTGTTAATCCAGAGTTTAGATACATTTCAAGAACAAAGTGGAAAAGAGTAAGAAGCAGTGAAAAAAAGAAAAAGAAACAATTGCCTTCACAGAAAACCATGGCTACCAAATTTTAAATTCAATAGAGGTTAAACTAACCTCTTACAGTGAATAACAAATGCCTGTTAAAGAAACATGAAAGTTAACTAACCACAGACAAGCAGAAGCAGACCATTAAAGAACTCCGCAGAGCAAATAATGGAAGGGAAATTCTGAATCACTGCTGGTGAACTATTGATATTCTTGTAATGGAGTGAAAATATTGATGGACAGAAGAATTCAAATTACACTTTCCTGAATTTAGGAGCTGTTTAATATAGAATAAGTAATCTGTTGTCTGTCAGACTTGGTCACGTCATATACACAAATGAAATAAAACTATCTAATTACTTTCTACAGGGTTTCAAAACATTCTGTAAAAGTACCCATGAGTAATTAATGTCAGAGACCATTTAACTACCTTAGAAATAAAACATTTACCCTCATACTGACTCATGATGCTGGAATGCTTGAGCAGAAATCAGCTGCTTGCAGCAAGCACTAAGTGCAAATAGCTCATTTAGATACCACACATCCTCACAGTCACCTGTTAAGGCAAGCACGAGGCATTAAGTTTTTGCAGTCTTTTACAGCTGATGACTTTTTATTTTTATCTTTTACAGTGTTGGAATTGAGAGATTATATCAAGTTAAACTACATCTGAAGAAAAAGAAATATAGATAGAGAAAAAGGAGAAGATGCAAATGTTAAAATGTTGATACAGTTGTATATTGACATTTTAAGAAATCAATCTTTCTGTTCTGTAGCAGTTCCCTGAACTATGACACGAAACTGAATAGTTCTAAGAACTAGCTCTACTGTTTTTATGTGAACAGCACCCTTTTTAAAATCATAGATGAACATGATTTCCTGACCTGATGAATTCAGATCTAGTAGGTTTTTAAGTCAGTAAAAGGATGTTAACAAGGAATTGTAATGTCCAAAAGTCTTTTTAAAAGAATTTTGTCAAGACTATATGCTATGCCTGTTCTGTTGTTCATGTGGATTTAGCCAAGCTTTGATTAAAAACAGATTGGGAGCTTCCTAAGCCTTTAGGAGTTCCCAAACAAAACCAAAATAAACCAAAATGGGGCTACTAGATTGTGATAATCTCAAAGTTGCCTCAGTTACGCTTTCATTCCTACAAAAGTTCTTTAGCTGAAAGTATGTTTAAGAGGGAAAGAAGACATAAACAACCCAAGCAGAAGGATGTGAAAAGCTAATTTAAAGTATCCTGCTCATCTGCCATTTTGTAGCCCATGGCATATGAGATCCATTATCATCCCCTGAAGAGCTCCACTCCTGATCAGCTGCCAGTTTGACTTTGAGCGATTAACCACCACCCTCTGAGCGTGACAATTTAGCCAGATACCCACCCACCTGTGGTCCATCTGTCCAGATTTGACCAGCTTGTCTGTGAGAAGGGTGTCATGGCAGACTGTGCCAAAAGCCTTGCTAAAATCAAGGCAAATGACGTCCTCTGTTCCGAGCAAATAATTTCCTCATAGACAGCAACCAGATTGGTCAAATGGGATTTACCCTTGACAAATTGATGTTGGCTTTTTCCACTGACTTTCTTGTCCTTCACATCCTTCCACAAGTACCTGTTCTTGTTCTTTGTTTTATAGTTCAGGGTATAAATTGCTTTTCCAGATGTTGAGCTCTCAGGGCTTTGTATTATTATGGTATTTTTGGCACTTATGAAAGTGATTAATAAGAGTATTGCTGAATTCTCTAATATCATAACAAAATCAATTTACAGTTAAAAATTAATAGAA
Organism: Pseudorectes ferrugineus; assembly: GCA_008033365.1. Classification (NCBI taxonomy): domain Eukaryota; kingdom Metazoa; phylum Chordata; class Aves; order Passeriformes; genus Pseudorectes; species Pseudorectes ferrugineus. The sequence goes on along the minus strand of QWTY01041796.1, from coordinate 17,655 downwards.
TATATTAATGATTTTAACTGTAGTAAAATACAGTAACTCTTTTATTAGAAATTTATTTAGTAAATTAATATTTTACATCCCTATGGATGAATTTGAAGATAAGTTTTGGCCATTTTTCTTTTCAAAACTATGAAAAATATAAAAAAAATCTTATGAAGAAAATCCATTTACTATAACATACTTGCAGATACTTACAGCAAGTCAAGTTTCAAAGAAATATTGAGAGAGCTGTTTGCAAGAATTATGCAATTCTAGTTCTTAATCAGTATTCAAAATTTTCCTTTATCCTTTGTTGACTTCTTGAGATGTGGCTTTAAATGGTATGAGTATAGGATGTATTTTGATGATCCCTTAAAGTCTTTGTACTTGCTTGGGAGCAGGGAAAGCTGAATGTCACTGCTCTGTTAAATGTAGGTGAGTGATGTTGCATTACGGTCAGTGGCTGTTTTGAGCCAGCGGGAGAAATAGACTGGTGAGATATATATATATATTTCCAAGGCATAGAAACAGGAAAATAAAATAAAGAATGAAATTGCTATTAAAATTGTGGAAGCATCATTCCCCTCCACTGCAAGTCAAAATGCTGACATTAAAAATTTACTTCATCTCCGTGTGCCCCAGGGCCCTTTACTATCCCTTTTTATAGCTCTAAAAACTATTAAAAACCTTTACAGAACGAGGTTTTGAAATTTGTGCGTGTGAGTTTCGAATCAAACGTGTGGCTTGACAGGAGAGAGTTTATAAGGTTCTACATTTGGGGTTTTTTGTTGTTATTGTGCCAGTAAAACACTGATTTGGGGCACTTTCTATGTGTATAATTTTACATAAGTAAGACATGGGGAGGGGGAAGGACATAATGAACTCTTGAAATGCAATTGTCAGTCTCTATCTAATAAAGTGCAATTAACGGTAATCTATCTCATCAGGGTGTAGTCAGTGTTTTGGCAATAGCTGCACAACATACATTTGTATATCCTGCCTAGGTGCTTCCCTTGCTGGTGACCACCCTTTTTTCTATGTGGTATTAACATATACCACGTATTGAATATTTTGCAACTTGTTCATGTTTAAAAATCTAGTACCTTCTGTACTGCTTCCAAATAGTAAATTAAAAAAGCTGATTATCTTGAGTGTCTAAATTTCTAACATTCTGCTGGGATAGTACTACACTGGAGCTCAGACTTCTTTGTCTTAGGTGACCTAAATTTCATAAGCATAGAATCACAGAACCATTTAAATTTGAAAATGTGTTTAAGATCACCAAGTCCAACTGTTAACCCAGCACTGCCAAGTTGGCCACTGAACCACGTCTCCAAGTGGCACATCTACACATCTTTTAAATATCTCCAGGAATGGTGACTCCACCACTTCCCTGGGCAGCCTGTTCCAATGCTTGACAATTCCTTCTGTGAAGAAATTTTTCCTAATATCCAATCTAAACCTTCCCTGGCACAAGTTGAAGTCATTCCTTCTTTTTGTATCGCTTGTTTCTTGGAGAAGAGGCCGACCTCCACCTGGCTACAGCTTCTTTTCAGGCAATTGTAGAGAGTGATAAGGTCACTTGTGAGCCTTCTGTTCTCCAGGCTAAACAACCCCAGCTCCCTCAGCTGCTCCTCGTAAGACTTGTGCTCCAGACCCTTTATCAGGTTCACTGCTCTTCTAATGAGTAGCACTACAAGTTAGTTTTCACTATTTAATTACAATTCTGAAAGAATTTCTATCAGTTTCATTCCATTCATTTAAAATTCTCTAATACTGCCATGTAAAAAGGTAGCTTTTGTTAATAGGCCAAATTAGTTGAAACAAAACTGAATGAATATCTTTATTTTTGAAAGATGAAATTGACATTAGATGAAGTAATTAAAGTACTATTAAATTCAGTGAATTTGCTCCTATTAGCATTTTCTAAACTGACCTAAAATTAAGAAAAAATACTACAATAATGTTATTTTCTGAAGAGCTAGATGTAAAGGAGTCAAAGTTGATCAGAAAATACTTGAGTTTAGAGATACCTGATTTTAGAGACAAGAAGTTCCTAATGATTGATAACAGAATTCTAAATACATTTTTATTCAAGACTCTGATGGTCCTTTTCAAAGGCTATCTTGAATATTTGCATCCTGGTGCTCAACTGTGGTTTAATGTAAAGCTCTGCTTTGTTGTGAATGATGGAAACAGCAGGCACGATTCTGTCAGGAGCTGACAAGGCTTTTCATTGTGAGGTTTTTTGTTTAAACGTTAATTCTTGTAGGTATTCTTGGCTGTGTGACAAGTCTCATGTTGATTCCCATTAAGCCATAGATTGTAGAAGCATAACAAAGTTGAAAGTTGTTTTCAAAATCTTGTAATGTATAAGGTAGTCTGTCTAATATGAGTACTGTCTGAGTGAAATATCTATCAACACTTCAGCACACTCTTTAGCTTCATGTTTAAGACTGTGCATTTGAAGGACATATGATTTTGTATGTTTTTGTCTCGAGAATAAGCACATACCTGGCTGATTAAATAAAAACCAACATAGGAAAAGGAGTTTATTTTCAGTGAGTGACTGTTACCTTGGATGTGGCACGAAACAACTGTGTTCTGGGAAATAAAGCAATGTACATGGATGAGCTAAAGGACAAAGAGATTATCTGTTAGACTGACCCAAGGGCTACAAGCAAGGAAACTGCCAGCTAAACAGAACTCCATGAATATACATCAGAGCAGTGCTGAGCTGAACCATGTCCCCAGTCCTTCTGCCACAAGACAAGCAAGCAGGAGGGCAGGAACCAGCAGAGAAATTTTTCCTTTGCTATGCCTCTGAATGCTGTATCAGACAGAATCCCCTCTTTACTCTTAAAGTGATCTAAAAGAATTTGAGACTTTAGACTGTCCTCCTTGGATGGAACGTTAAAAAACAGAACAGAAAAGGAACACCCGCTGTGAGTGACTACAGAGTCCTAGTTCAAAGTTTGTCTTTACATTAATGACATTTTTGCTCCACCTACTGGTGGGAAGGTTTGGAGCCTTCTGAATTGCCATCAGGCACTTGCACCTCCTTCTGCAATTGGTCCTCTTGTTGAGATTAGATTAAATTTCAGTGTGCAGAAAAACGAGAAAAAAAAATGTTGATACCTGTTTCTAAAATTTGGGAGTGGGAGAGAAATTTTAATTTTAAGGGAGAAATAAACATCATGGCTCAAAATGTACAAACAGATAAGTGTTACCTGCAGTGAAGATGGCTGGTGCTCATCATTTTGGAGGGTAAAACAAAGAACAAAACAACCCCCCAAAAATAAACAAATTCCCTCTCCAAAACATTCTACAACTTTATACCTTAATATTGCAGCTGATTATTGGTTTATTGTCTAAAATCATTGTCATTTATTGTCATTTGGTTATGACAGAGCACAAAACTGTTCCTATATCATCTTCCTTTCTTGCCTTGTTGGCATAAGGGAGCTGACAATCATTCTGAAATGCTGGTTTGATAGCAGTGAGCATGTCTCAGTTTTGATTGCTCATTTTGCCACATTTCTTGATTACTGTGTGATGTCAATGAAAACAGGACTTCTGAGTTTATTTGCACAGCTGTTGTGATTAGTTATGTTTGGTTTTAAGCCAGGAGGTTCTCAAAGGTTTACTCTGCTGTTTCTGAAGTTGTCAGTTTACTGCCTCTGTCTTTTTAGAATGATATCCAAACACATTTGTTGGATGTATTGTCTCATTCTTATTCACTGGACTGAAGTCAATGAATAAGCTTCTTTTGAGAATTACTGATTCAACAGCTGTAGATTTCTCTCCTAATTGCAAGCTGAGGTCTTCATGAGGACACTGTGCAGTAATATAATAGCAATTCTTTAACAAGGCTTATGTCGTGAAGTTGATAACACTGTACAAATCAGATTGTAGTTTTTCAAATAGGAAAAAACCCCTCAAGCCCACTAGAAGCCAAGGTTTCATTGGCATTCTGTAGATACCTCTAGTTGCCGTGGGTACAATGCCTGCTGTGTTTGGACCAGTGTATCTGAGTTCATGTTAAACTAGGCCCTGCTAATCACACACAAAATCACAGAACAGGCAAGGTTGGTAGGGATGCTTGGAGATTACCTAGACTAATACTGAAGTAGGATTAGCTAGACCAGGTTGCTCAAGGATGTGTCCAACTGGGTTTTGAATTTCAGCAAAGATGGAGACTTCACAGCCTCTCTGAGGAACCTTTTGCAATTTTTCATCCCTCTCACCATTAAGAAGCTTTTTAGACTAATTTGAGCCCACAACAATTTATGTTAGTACTTCATCGTATGGATATCATAGTGAGATATAAAGTGAAGTACTTGTGACCTCTGCAGGACTAGGTCATTGTGACTAAAACCATAAGAAGAATTGGGCTGCCTAGCATAGGACTGGAGATGGAAGTCGTATCCATGAGTCTGCAAACGGAATCAGAAAACACCATTATGCTTTTGTCCCACTCTTACTCAGTGAAGAAACTCTCCCTACACTCACACCGCTGGCTGTAGCTGCCTGTCTCTTTGATTCTGTAGGCTCCCTCAGCTGTGTTTCCGAGTCTGTCCATGGTTCCACAAGTGTAACAGCAGAGTTTCTGAACTATTCAGAGGCTAAACAAAGAATCAGCCAGACTATTATCCTCTAGATATAATGCAGAAGAAAGGGGTAAGTACTTTAGAGCAATTTTAGCAGGAATAGATACCTGCTCTTACAGCCGTCAATGCTCTGTAAATGATTTCCTGCATCCTGGAGATGTGTAAATTCCAGAAAATATGTGAAGTTCTGATGCTGCTGAAAAAAACCCTGTCAGTTATTTTTAGTTATTGAACTTTTAGGTATTAAATTCCTATCAACTATGTTTAGGGATTGGAGGAGAATGTATGGAGACTAGCCCTGGGAAGAAAACTTGGAAGTGTTTGTGGATGAAAAGCTCAACATGACTCAGCAATGTGCACTCACAGCCCCATAAAGCCAACTGGGCTGCATCCAAAGCAGCGTGGGCAGCGGGGTGAGGGAGGGGATTCTGCCCCTCTGCTCTGCTCTGGTGAGACCCCACCTGCAGTGCTGCACCCAGCTCTGGGGGCCCCAGCACAGGAACAACAGGGACCTGTTGGAATAAGTCCAGAGGAGGGCCACAAAGTTGATCAGAGGGCTGGAACACCTCTCCTATGAAGACAGGCTGAGAGAATTGGGGCTGTTCAGTCTGGAGAAGGCTCCAGGAAGACCTTAGAGCACCTTCTAGTAG
>QWTY01041786.1:0-12344 GCA_008033365.1 Pseudorectes ferrugineus | reverse complement strand
CTGATTATAGAAAAAAATTCTTTGTGGTAATGAATTTTTGCTTTTCTGAATTAGTGGCAAAGGAGGAAGCCCTGCCTTCAGCCCTTCCCATCCGCTGCTCCCTTTGAGGCAAAAGCAGCAAAAATCTTTACAGGGAGAAGACAGCCCTGGTGAGTGTGCCTTGAACTTGCCTTCCAACAGGCAATGACTGTCAATGTCAATAAAATAAAGAATTAAAATATAAGTTCATTTCTATAAATGATATAGAATTGAATTAAACTGCAGTCACACAAGTGAGTGAGCATGTTGAGTTCGAGTAAATCTTAAAGATCTTTTAAGAAACTTTAGTGGATTTTAATTTTTTTCAGCCTTTGTGTCTCTCTGGTGGCAGCTGCAGCAAATCTGTTTTCTGCTGCCATCTGTTGGGGAAGGAGTTGATTCTGTTTCTATATTTGCTATTAAATGAGGTGAAAGTGCTGGTTTAAAGACCATTTCTAAACTGTTACCAATATAAAAACCTTTTCAGGCCATCGACACCGTTCGAATTCTCTGACCCGAGTTGATGGTCAGCCACGAGGGGCAGTTCTGGCGTGGCCAGACAGGAAACCCAGGTAAGGGAGACATTCAGGTATTACAGCATGGCTTGAGAAATATACTGTGACAATTTGATTGTGGTAATGTGGTATCACTGCCCTAGAACTGCACTGACAGTCACTTAATTTTGTTCTCTCTTAACGTGCACTTTCAGAGCTGACTGATTTTAGATTTGCAATTGAAAATACGTCAGATTTTCAGGAAGTGCCGTTGAAAATGGAAGTATCTGAAGTTACTGCTTGGTGTTGCTGGTCACTTGTGACAGAGGATGCATTTTTAAAATAAAACAATTTTAGCTGTCTGTATCATGGTCTTTATTTTAACAAATTGTAACTTGTTGTGCTTGAGTGTCAGTAGACTTTTCTTATCTTTTCTAGGCCTCTGTCTCAGCCAACACCATTTGCTCTTCATCATTCTGCCAGTACTGATGTGGACCCTGGCTCTGGTGACAGCATCAGCCTGGCCAGATCCATCAGCAAGGACAGTCTTGCTTCCAACATTGTCAATGTAACCCCCAAAAACCAGCCCCACCCTCCCTCAGTGAAAGCTAACGGGAAGAGCTTGCTGAACAACGTAGAGATGGAGGATGAAGATGAAGAGCTGATTGCAATCATCAGACCTGAAGAAAGGCCAAACCGTGGTGACCCTGAGGTGCAGAATGCAGCAGCCAGGGTGCCCGGCATAGTGGCCACAGCGTGGTCTCCAAAAACAAACAGCGAGCCTTCAGACAGCAAACCCGAGAGTTTTTACCTGGAGCCTTTAATGCCTGCAGTCCTGAAACCAGCCAAGGAAAAACAGGTCATCAATAAAGAGGATGAGTGTGGGGAGGGGAAGCAGAGGAGTTTTGTAACAAAGAGGTTAAATGAAGGACACTTGTCTTTGATCCGCAAGAAAGCAACGAGCAGTCATGGTGAGCATGACCTCAATAGGACTTTTACTCCAATTTCTAGCTCTGATTTCACTCCAGTTGCAGATCCCAGTACCGCAGATCCAGTGGTCCTGGGGGAAGCAGGATTAGAAGCTTCTAGACCTTTGGCTAGTAGCAGTTTAGATCCTTCCTCTCAGGAGCTATCCACTGGAGGATTCTTTCTTCATGCTGCTAAACCTGATGATGAGGTAACGAGTAAAGGCAATGTGAGCTATGGGAAAGGTCTCAGCTTGCACGTTCAGGATACAACCTGGACTATGGTGAGACAGGACTCGGAGTCGGATCTCTTGGACATGGAAGACGCTGACCAGGATTTGGTAGTCATAGACGACCATCCTATAGTCACGAAGTACATTGGTGAGGAGGAATCTGCCAAGCTGCAGGAGGATATGAAGGTGAAAGAACACGAGGACAAGGACGATGCCAGCGGCCGCTCCAGCCCGTGCCTGAGCACCATTTCCCAGGTGAGCAGCGTGTCCATGGCCAGCGGCAGTGTCCGCATGACCAGCTTCGCTGAGAGGAAGCTGCAGAGGCTCAACAGCTACGAGACCAAGTCCAGCACGAGCAGTTCCCAAAAGACCACCCCAGATGGGTCAGAAAGCTGCCCAGCACCACTGACCACGTGGAAACAAAAGCGAGAGCAGAGCCCCAGCAGGCAGAACAAAGACAATGTTAATCTTTTAGCTTCTGAGCTGGTGCAGCTCCATATGCAGCTGGAAGAGAAGCGCAGGGCGATAGAGGCTCAGAAGAAGAAGATGGAAGCCCTATCAGCAAGGCAGAGACTAAAATTGGGCAAGGCAGCTTTCCTGCATGTTGTTAAAAAAGGGAAATCTCCTGATGGTCCACAACCTATCAAACCAGAACATTTTGCAAAAGAATATTCTCGGCACAATGGGGAAGACTTAGATGAAGTTTCTTTGGGTTCCAAATCTGAGGAGTTTCTTGTGAAAGAGGAGGAGAGAGAAGAAATGCTCAATGATTCTCAAGAAGTAGCAAAAGTAAAAATGCAGGAAAGCCTGGCTTTTGCTGAGCAACACAAACCAAAAGACCCTGCTGCTATACATGATTTGGAAAAAAGTAACATTATTTCTGTTGCCCTCCTAGAAGACAACGTGACCGAAGCGGATATCAATGAATGTGATCTCTCCATTGAAAAGCTGAATGAAACAATCAGCACCCTTCAGCAGGCCATCTTAAAGATTTCCCAGCAGCAGGAGCTGCTCATGAAATCTCCAACAGTGCCATCCCCAGGAACCAGAAGTAACTCTCAGGACCAAAAGGTGAAACCTTCGATTCATTTTGTTGAGCCCCTGTCTCCTACTGGAATGAACAGCCTGCGGAAACCGCCGCGGTTTGGCCAAGGAAGGACCCCCCGGCCGGGAAGGCCGTCGGAGCTGAAAGTCCCTAAGGACAGGCAGCAGAACTCTGCACGTGTTAAAACCCCAACACCCAGCCTAGAAAACCTACCACATTTAAGACCTTTCCCACCCAACAGCTTGGCAAAGACACCCACGGAAATGGGATTGGAAAGCAGCCCTGATCATGGAAGTGGCTCCCAAGAGAAGTGTTTCTTTGATACCTATAGACTTCATGATGAGAGCAATCAAAGGGCACTCGTTCTCTCCACCTCCAAAGATGCAAATATTCTGTCTGAAATGAGCAAGGAGGTGAATAACAGCTTCAAGGAAGCAGGGTTGAATTCTTCTGATGGCTCAGGAAAAGAAAATGTCCCGGTGGATGAGCCCCTGAGAAGCAAGGCTAATCTCATTGAAGTAGATTTGTCTGACTTAAAAGCTCCAGATGAAGGAGAACTTGAAAACCAGGATAGCTCCACGGATATGATTAGTGAAGGTGATCAGAAGTCTGGTGTGGGTTTTTTCTTCAAGGTAAATGTGTTACCTTTCTCTCTTTGGTTCCTGTTACACACTCACCCAGCATTAGAAGTGGTGTTGCCCAGTCTCCTGATGGAGCACAGCACTCACTGGTTGCAATATTTGGATATGAAAAAGCTGCATTGGAAAACAATTACTTTTGGGAAAAGAGAGAGAACTGCTCTCAGAACATTTAGTATCTTTAATTTGTGCTTAGCAATGGTTGTTGTCAATACCACAAATGTGCTGACATGATACTTTCTCTTTTAATTTCTCTTTCAAGAAGGTCAAACCAGGCTGTCTCAGTCTCAGGGAATTTAACTCATGGGGTCTTTGTAATGTGATTAATTTTGACTGATTGTCGTTGCACTGGGGGATTATTTGTGGTGTCCATCCTGGCCCACATCATAGTTGCATTATACTTTGCAGGTCTAGAAGGTTTTGTGACGATTAAAGATACCTAAAAACAAGTCAGAGTAAGATGAACCCCTTTTTTCTCCTCACAGACCTAAGGGAACACTAAAACCGTGTTATAACTTTTTCTTGATCAACAAGAAGTTTTGATTTACACTCAAATGTAAAGATTTCCAAAAGTAATCGTTTTTCTTCAAATTTCCCTGGAATCCTCAGCAATCTTATGATGTCCAGCTGAATATATTACCCTCTATCCTTTAACACTCTCCATCCCTTTGGGTGTTGCAGGATGAGCAGAAGGCAGAAGATGAGCTGGCCAAGAAACGTGCGGCGTTCCTGCTGAAACAGCAGCGCAAGGCCGAGGAGGCCCGGCTGCGGAAGCAGCAGCTGGAGGCTGAGGTGGAACAAAAAAGGGATGAAGCTCGGTAATGATGCACAGAAAAGAATTTCTCTTTGTTTTAAGATGAGGAAGTTGTTCCATGCTGAACGCACTGTTCTTGTGTTCGCTTGTCAGTCGCAAAGCTGAGGAGGACCGGATACGGAAAGAAGAGGAGAAGGCTCGGCGAGAACTCATCAAGCAGGAATATCTAAGGAAAAAACAGCAGCAGATTTTGGAGGAGCAAGGGCTTGGGAAGCCCAAATCCAAGCCCAAAAAACCCAGGCCAAAGTCGGTCCATCGTGAGGAATCTTACAGTGATTCGGGGACAAAGTGTTCTTCCACGCGTAAGAACCTGGATTTGTTTGCTCTCACTGATCTGCCAGTCTGCTGTAACCAAATGTGTTTGACATTTTCCTCTCCTGTTTTGTAGCTGATAATCTGAGCAGTGCTCAGTCTGGTTCCAGTCTGTCTTTGGCCTCAGCAGCAACAACTGAGCCTGAAAGTGTTCACTCTGGTGGCACTCCCTCGCAGAGGTACAGCCAGCTTCTCTTGGGTTTCTCTGGGGCTGGGGCATGAAATAGTGATGGGCTCCAGTGCTGTTTGCTTCACCTCACTGGCAGAGGGTCAGTGAGAATTGCTGAACTCATCTGGTTTATGTGGCTGCCAACTGCAGTGTTTGTACAAACTTGCAATTTTGTTTTGTTTTCTCCCAGAGGAGTCAGAGTTTTGCTTTGATTTCTAGCAAGGAGAATCTGACTGTTCTGGGGGGGATAAGGGAGAATAATCTGTTCCATTCAGGGACAGCAGCATTTCTGTGAGATTACAGCGCCAAAACCCAAAATCTTGGCATATAACTTTTTATTTATTTCCCTCCCAGAGTTGAATCAATGGAGTCCTTACCCATTCTGAGCAGAAATCCCAGCAGAAACACAGAGAGAGACTGGGAGAACGCTTCCACAGCATCTTCTATTGCTTCAGTGGCAGAGTACACAGGTGCCTGCTTTGTTTTAGTTTAGTTTGGTTTTGTTTAGTTTGTTTTATTCACTTATTATGAATACCAGGTCAGGAAAACCTGTGATGTGTTTCATGTTATTTTTGAGAAGCTGTCAGGTCTATTTCGTTCTGTTTAATATCTCTAAAAGTAAGTCATTCTAGAAAAATAATGGGGTTTTTTCTTTTTTTCACTTTGAATGGAAATCTTAATGTTCATAAATGTAAGGCAGATAATTTTGACTTATTTATCTTCCTTAGGTCCAAAATTATTTAAGGAACCCAGCAGCAAATCCAACAAACCTATTATTCACAATGCTATATCTCACTGCTGTCTTGCTGGAAAAGTGAATGAACCACATAAGAACTCAATATTAGAGGTAAACATTAAAACCATTAATGCACTCTCAATCAGGTGGGTCTGTAATGCTGATTTCATAATCTCACTGATGTGTTGTGTGAATCCCATTTCCTAAAACGTGGCTGTATTGAGGATTTTTTGCTTCCCACGTGGAAAACACGATCCTGTATTTAGAGTTCTGCTTGTAGGTTTATGAAAGGACTGAAAATCGTAATTACTGACCTCGTGTTAAAAAAAAACAATTATTCAGCTTAAAGCTTGGCACAGTTCTCCCCGTGAACCATCCCTGTACCTGTTATTTTTGCTGCAGGAATTGGAGAAGTGTGATGCCAACCACTACATCATCTTGTTCCGCGACGCCGGCTGCCAGTTCCGAGCACTTTACTGCTACTACCCCGACACGGAGGAGATCTACAAGCTGACAGGAACAGGGCCAAAGAGCATCACCAAGAAAATGATTGATAAACTCTATAAGTACAGCTCGGACAGAAAACAGTTTAACGTGATCCCAGCCAAAACCATGTCCGTGAGCGTGGATGCCCTCACCATCCATAACCACTTGTGGCAAGCCAAGCGACCCGCGGTGCCAAAGAAGAGCCAGACTCGGAAATGACACCCAGCTCCTGGGGAGAAGGTTGGCTCACTGGGATTGCATTGAAAGAAGACATGTTTACCATTTTCCTCCAGTTTGGTATGAGATGTGCAGAACCATAGACATTTTTTGGGAAGCTTCGGGACAGATAACCGTGGATGCAAGTTCTGGAGGATGAAGGAACGTTGCCAGTGTTTTTTATGAATGATCAGTCTGCTGTTACACCCAATGCTAACTACTGTGGCTTTCAGCTGACGAGGGACTGTGCATGTAGCAAGATCTTGAACAAGTGGATTTCCTTTTACTTGAAGCTTTTCATCGGTACAAATTGGGAATAATTTAATTCTCTTTCCTCTCCACCTCATTCCCTCCTTTTTCCTGGCGTTCTTAAAAGTTGGCGAGCTCCGAACTTGGGTAGAAGGATTGAACAGATCTTGGGTGAAGTGCTTTGGGTTTGGTTTGGTTTTTTAAACAGTCTTTAGGGAAATCTTCCTTTCAGACCTTTTTGAGGACCTGTTGAATACATCCAGTTGTTGTACTGTATCTACTGCCAACGTAAGTCCAGCTCTCAGATTTCTGACAAAAGCCCCAACTTGTGCTGCTCAGAACAGAGTTTACTTGCAGGATCTGTGTAGGATAAGCATTGTGAGGATTGCAAAAGCCAGTCTTTTTCTAAACAAACAAACAAAAATTGTTCACAAATGTAAAGATCTCTGGAATACAATCATGAAGAGGCATAACAGGTGCTACTAGCTGGAATGTGCCTGACTGAAACTTAAGGCAAGCTGAACGGAGCCCAGTGATTACTGATTTCAGTTTCAGGTCGTGTCCTAAAGATTTGTTTGCTTTAATAAAGGTGGATGCTGGTAGGTATAGAACATTTCCACTCTGAGCACGCTACTCCTGTACGATGGTGCACTTAACGATCACAGATTTTAATGTTTTTATTACATCATGAAATGTAATTCTACTTTCTTTGTCCTGTCTTTATTCTGAATGAGCAGCATGCTCTACAATGAAGAGTGTGTTATGTTTTTTATTTTGGGTGATATATTAATATATATTGATTTGTTTTTCTCATTTGAAAGCAATTTTTAAACAGAGACATTTGCATTTGTTTCAAAAGCCCAAATAAGTCGAATGGCTTGGATTTCTTTTCATGTTGAAATATTAAATCTTGAGTTATGACCTTAAAAGTCTTTGTGTTTCAGCAGATTAAATTTTTGTCTGTGGTAACAGGGTATATTTGCAGTTCCTTTTTCTTTTGTTTTGTTTTTTATTTTATTTTTAACCACTCCCGTGTGTCATTCTTGGCCCCAGCTGGTTCCCGAGTAGGTTTCTGTAGCTATTCCCTAATTTAATCTGCTAACGAGCTCCTGCTCCGTGGATTTGACACTTATTACCTGCAGCTCCTGTAGGTTCTGACTTGGGTTTGCACATGTTTACTTTTCTTTGAAGTGTTACTTGAATTTGTGTCTCTCGAGCGCAGAAGGCCCTGCCCCGTCCTCGAGAGGAACTGAGCTCTGAACTCCGGTGTAATTATTGCCCTTGGAGATGATGGAAGGTACAGAGAGTTCTTGTACAGAGGGGGAATTAGGGGAAGGAATAAAGTGCTGGGTAGGTGGAGCAAAGTGAAGGTCTTCCAGTGCAGTCTCTCCGTGTTTTTTTCCCCTCCCAGGACTCCCTGACTAGGCTGCTGCAACTTTGTAAATTATGTTAGATAGTTTGCTGCTTGTAAATAATTAAAGGCTTTATGGTTTCTAAAGTGCTAAGTATTAAACACCGTCATGAGTGTAACTTTTGTTACCATGCTTTTCATGCTTGTGCTTTATTTCTCACTGTTTGATATTATAAACCATATTTATTTTATGAAACACTGAAATTTAATAAAAATCATTAACTGATTTCCTTTTTATTTCATGTGTACTTTTGTTGGTGTGACACTTCATCCCCTCCAAGAACTAATACACTTTAAAGATGTGCTGTTCTGCTGAGTAAAGCTTCACCTGCAAGGAGCTGCAATAACTTTGTGACAAGAGCTTATTTTTCCTGACTGCAGGGGGCAAGAATGGCACCAAAAAGCTCTCAGAAAATTGGGAAATAGTTTAAGGATTTATTTCACCAGACTCTTGAATCTGCCTGCTGCGGCTCCTTTGATCTGTGTAGTCACTCAATGACAGAATTTTGGTGATTTTCTAGTCAGTGTTGGGGTTTGGGTTAAATTAATGGAATTCTGACTACAGAGGATTTCTGACTGTGCTTTTAGTGAGCTCACGTTTAACCCTTCACTCCCAAGGACAGAAAATCCTGAGGTGTGGCACTGATAAGGTGATCTGGACCCTGATAACTGTGCTGGTGTCACTTCTCAAAATCACTGCTTAGAAAATGGGAATTTGTCCTTCCAGAGCACAGTGTGAATTCCTGAAATCAGTGAAATGTGTGGGAATCAGCTGCTCCCTCAGTCCCAGGGGCTCTGATCCCACGACTGGGGGCTGCCTGCAGGTAAATAGAATTAATTTGGCAACCTGCAGCTTAAGCTGCTTGTTTGGGTTGGTTTTCCCCAGGATTAGTTGGAGCTGGGGTTGTTCCCTCTTAGCTCTGCCCAAACAAGCAGAACTGGATGAAAACACTTCCAGCTGCTCCCAGAGGTTCTGCCTGTGCTTCCTGGGAGGAGGAGGAGGAGAAAGTGGGAGCTCTGGCTGTGCCCTCTCTCTGTTTCTTACTAACAAATCCAGGAATGTGCATCTTTAAAGTGGTTTCAAGTGCAATTTCTTTCTCTCCAGCTCTGTCCATCAGTCTGTGTGTCCCATGTGCTGTTTGCATCTGTACTTGGTGTGTTTTTGTCTCATTTTCATCCTGCTCTCAGGTGGGGGAAGAGTTCAAGCCAAAATAGTCTGAGTTTGGAAAATAAGAACTTACTTTGAAAGCCTTCACCTACACGGGCAGGGCTGAGTGTGCAAAGAAAATAAAGCTGATTTTTGTTCCCACTGCACGGGGGAGTTGAGCGTAGAAATCTCTGGAGTTTCTCTTCCTACAACCAGGGCTTTGGGGCTGTAGTTGAAACTAAAAGTGACAGGAATGAGTTCTCAGGACTTGAATTTTCTATTCCTTTTGCTTTTCCCCCTCACAAATCCCCAGAACTGATGACTGGAGCAGTGTCAGAGCACCCCAAATCCCCTCACTTTCTATTTTATTTAATTTATTGATTAAATACAACAACAAATGAGGTGTCTCCTGTTCATTCTGAGCTGACTGTCCCAGGAATTTGGTCCCTGCTGCTCCCAGCCCTGGAGTGGAGCCGTCCTTGTGGATGTGTGCTAAGCTGTTATCCATGCTCTGCTTATCCAATTAAGTGGCTTGCAGTTAATTAGGGGGTTAAATGTAATTAATTTTCAGCAGATGAGGGAGAGGCAGGTGCCTGAGGGGGGTGGGTGAGGGCAGGGCCTGATTTTGGCAGTGGGTTTGGGGGTCAGGACGTGCCAAACACCCTTGGGATGAGGCTGTGCCGGGATTCTCCCAGGACATCACTCCACAAAGAAGATTTTGGGGAGATTTGGGACCATTTTTGCTGCTGTTCCCATGCAGAACTGAAGAAATCTGGGGAGTATTTTCGGGAGGGGGTTCTCTGGGTGCTTCAGATAAGTGAAATTTTATATAAAAGTTCTTCAGGCCAGTTCAGAATTGGAATATTCATATGGCCCACTATAATTAAGTGCATTTTCCACATTGCATTGCAAATTTTAGATTTAATTCCAGGTCACCACTCAGACACTGGACTTCTCTTACCATTTGTAAGTAAAAAATAATTGGTTTTTTTAAAATTTCATTATTCTACAAACAAAATATTTCCCTGAGCTTTCTGTTGCAGGTTTGTTAAGGCTTGGTTTGGTTTTAGAGGGTTTGAAGATTTCAAGCTGCCAGTGGGGCTATGAAAAAGTGCATTTTTACTCTTCTGCTCCAAGTGGTAAGTTCAGCTCTTCTTTGAAAAAAAAATAACCCCAATTTTTAAGGAAAATGCCATTCCAGAACTGGAATTTTATGCCCCAGCCTGGCTCTCCAAGTGCTGAGCCCGGGCACGTTCCTGTTGGAAAAATCACAGGGTGGATTTAATTTACTTGTCTGTGCAAAATATAAATTCACTTTTATCTTGGTGCTGAAATCCTGTCGTCGTTTTCTGATCCATCCCTCTGAACTTGTTCAGAAATAACGAATTTATTGTAGTGGGGGGAGGAAAACCCTCTTCAACTGCTGTGTGCAGCAGGGATGATGAAATATTCAATATCCAGCATTTGTTAAAATTCAAATGAGGCACTTGAAAGAATGGTTTGAAGCCCATAAACCTCCCTGAATTACCGTGGCATTACCTGGAAATCTAAGCAAAGCAAAACCTCTTTCTTTTGACTCTGTCTTCCGGGGAGTAACCATAAAAACTGAATTTACAGCAAAATAAAAAATCCTTCCTGGATTTGGTTTCCTTTTTTTCCCCCAGCCACACCAAACCTGTTATTTTTAATGTATATTTTAGTGCTCTAGATTTTTTTTTCTCTGCTACAAGGAGTTGGCAGTGTTAGAAGGTGATTTTTCTCAACTGGGGCAAACATTTAAATGAATTTTGGTTCATTTTGCAGTGTTATTTCCTCCTCTTTTCTGCAGCTGCTGCTGTGGAAGGTGGGACAAGAGGAAAAGGTGAAGAATCCACGGCTGGGAAGTGCTGAAATCCCCTTGCATGGAGCATTAAATCCTGTTCTGCAGCCTTGGAAGGGTTTTCATACAGCGAGAGCTGCTCGTGGTGGTGATAAAATTACCTTATTTTGGGTGTAATCATTGCAACTCGGACATCCTGGAAAATCAAGAGGATTTTGTTCTCTATGTACAGATTTGTCTGGCTTTAAGCCAATAATTAAACAGTAATTTAGCAATTAAAAAGTAATTTGGCTTCCTGCTGTCCTTTTACTTCCAACTTCCTCACGTGTGTGTTCATCCCAGAGTTATCGTCCCTGTTTAAGGGATATTGTTTGTTTCCTTCTGTGTGATTTTAAATAAATAGATTTTCACAGTATTTGCTTAAAATGCTGAATAAAAACAACCTCTGCTTACCTCCATTTAATCTCCCAGTTACAATCTCTACAATGCTCTAGAAATGCTGGGATTTTTCCTGAAAATCTTGGAAACTTTGGAGCCAGTGACAAATTTTGAAGTGTTGGGAGGTAGAAGAACATGTACTGACTCCTGGCTAAACATCAGTTAAAAAAACCAACCCTTAAATACCCACAAAATTTAATGCATTTATTAAATCATAGAAATTAAGATTAAATAAATAAATTAAATTATCTTTAAAAGCTCCTGTATCACACCAGGCCCTTTGTGCATCCGGGCACAAAGAGTTTGAAAAGCTGAAGTTAAAAAATAAACTTGGGAAGAGCTGCCTTGAGCCTCAGCTTAAACCACATCTTCCCCTGGATTTTATAACAGACTCCCAGAAAAAAGAAAAAATCAGACAGCAGTGTCTCCTGTTGCTGCATGCAGCTCTTTTATTCTCATTTATCTTTACAGAAATGTGAAGCATCTTCACAAGAATTGTACAAAACCCTCTCCCCTTGGCTGGCTGCATCCCAGCAGAGCAGCTCCCGGGATTCGGTCTCCGAGAGGAAAGACGGGAGTCGCTGTTGCCGATAAAAATCCATGCAGGAGCTGAGCTTGGCATAAAAACGTCCTGTTCTATAGAGATTAAATAAAAAGGGGTATAACAGGAAATAAATATACTCATAACATTGGTTTGAATAGTTGAGTTTAATGCAGGATATATGGATTGAGTCCATATTGAGCGTATCAAACCGTTAGTGGACACGGAACATGCGCCGGAGCCGGTGCTGGAAAACCCCAAAACATCCCAGCTGTCCTCGTTTCTGCATCCCCCAGGGCCTGCCAGGTCTCTGCATTGGAACACAACTATTTCTTCCTCCAGAAAATGGGATTTTTCCACGGTTGGGAGCAATAGCCACGGAAGCTCCTTGTGCCCCTCTCCCCGCGGGCCCTTTCAGCGGCAGGAACGACGCCGTCGCTGCCCCGACGGTGCCAGGACCATTAGAAAAATAAACTGCTTTTGTTTTTACAGGAGTATTGTAACCGAGTCTAAGGAATTAGAAAAACCAACCCTCGGTTCTCAGACTTGCACTGCCCACAGGTGAGTTATTTACAGGGTTTTCCCCAATCCCGTGGGAAGGGCGGCTGGAAAT
>QWTY01041784.1:0-28736 GCA_008033365.1 Pseudorectes ferrugineus | reverse complement strand
TCCTTCCTTCCTTCCCCATTTCTTTCCTCCTTCTCCCCTTGCCCGACCAGCACCACAGGATCTTCCCGCTCAAACTGAACGCACCGTGCGCGATTCCTTGCACTTAAAGCCCTGAGGAGCCCGAGGTCTCATTCCCCGCAGCCTTCCGGGCAGCTCCCGTTTGCCTCCGCCACCGAGCTGCCTCTCACACCCGGCCTCGGTGTCCCGGGCACCGCGGCATCAATCTAGGCAGGAGTCCCAGTACCGGTGTGTGCTTCCGGCGCACGGGACGGAAAAACGAACCCGCGGCTGGGCCGCTGGCAGAGTCTGCCTCTCGCACCGATGAAGGCAGAGCAGGCGCTTGTCTGGTCGCCACAGCGTTTAACCTCACGTATTTCATGGGGGTTCATTACGTGTCCTGAGAGTTTTAAAAGGTGTTTGCAAAGTTTTGACAGCAGTTTATCAATAGTGAAATAACCAGATTAAAATAAAAATAGCTCTGTATATATTTTTTTTAAACATTGAGGTGTTTGGTTTGCCAGCTTATTCAGTACAGTTCCAACCCTGCTCAAACAAAGAGATTTTCTGTATTATTTTGTTCCAGAATTGGCATCTATACTATCCCTATGGCTTGTTTTTAGCTTCTCCACCCCTCCGTAATATAAGTAGTTGGATGAATAACAACATAAGGGTTAATTATATTACCTTCTAGTACGTGGGATTAATGTGTGTTGATGTGGTTTACACAGTTTCACTGCTATTCCTCCAAGCGGGTCCTGTTTCTGACCAGATATATAATTCACTTTGCTAAAGGTGAACAGTGCAAATCTGCTCTTGTGGGATCATAATAACTGTCAAAACTGCTGTAAATTCTAGGAGCAGAATGCTTTTCTTGCTCTCCTCCTCTCCTCCTCTCCTCCTCTCCTCTTTCTCTCCTTCTCTCCTCTCCTCTCCTTCTCTATCTCCTCTCCTTCTCTATCTCCTTTCCTCCTTCTTTCCTTCTTTCTCTCCTTCCTTCGTTTTTTCTCTCTCTTTTTTTCTTTTTCTCTTCCCCTTCCCCCACTCGATTAATTCAAGGCATCTGGAGAAAAATAAAACAAAACACAGCGTGTTTCATTTCAGGTATCTCTCTCTGTGCTTAGACAGAGGCAGTATGTGGGCTGAGTGATCACCCAGCCTTTTTTTCCGCTGGCTTCCCAGCCAGCGACTCTGAGAAGCCTCCGCTCCACGGGACAGCACCAGGTCTGCCCTGGAGTTCGTGGCTGGGCCAGCGCGACTTCGGGAGGAGGGTGGTCCGCTGCCGGGGTGCCGGACATGACTGAGGGGTTCCTCGTGGCCATCTGCCCGGAGGGGGCCCGATCTGCCTTCAGGCAGGAGGGTCCTCCCCTCCAGCAAGTGTCATTGCGGCAGTGAGGTCACCTCCCTGCTCCTCCTGGGGAAATCGGACCGATTCTGGGGAGGCGGTGCCCAGCGCCTGAGAGCTCTGGGGCTGGAGGTTCTGCCCTGCAGAGACATCTGAAACTCTCACACAGCTCTTCTCCTGTCCTTCTCCCCCTCCCCTGTGTGTTTCAGGACATGGAGGCGTGAACCAGCTGGGGGGTGTTTTTGTGAACGGCCGCCCTCTCCCAGATGTCGTTCGCCAAAGGATCGTGGAGCTCGCCCACCAAGGGGTCCGGCCGTGTGACATCTCCCGGCAGCTCCGCGTCAGCCATGGCTGTGTCAGCAAAATACTTGGCAGGTAAAGGGGGATGGCAAATGCTTCTGTGTCCGGCAAGAGAAAAGTGTCAGTGCCAGTCCCAGAACTAGAGGCTGCAAACAAACGGAGACAGGCGATCAGTCCAGTGAGGAGAGTGGCTTCCTGAGGAGTCGTGGTTTTATATGTCTGATGTGGAAAGAAAGAGCCAATACCCGTAGGTCTTGCTTGCCCCTTTTACAGTTTCTTGTAGATAATTCTAATGCAAAGCGCAGAATGCCATGAGTACCTGCTGTATATATAGTGTATGTCCTGCACTTGTCTGCTCTGAACAGGAAGGGAAATCTGGCAGTCATATTCAGCAAAATGTGAAAAAAGTAGAAGTTGTGGAAGTTAGTTGTTTTGCTTCCTGAATAGAACTCTTTTTAAACAATATTAACATTATATTTTCATCAACATTGTGGCATGTGCATTCATACAAGCTACTCTGCAATCTATCCCGTTGTTTATAATTAAACGTCTTTTTCCAGTCTTCTACTGGATTAAGAGAGCACAGAACACCATAAGTAACTAGTAACCATCTTAAAGATATTTTGGCTACTTTGGGACTAGCTCTCTATTCAGCCAGGAGCTGCTCCAAACACTAGGACAACAGGATATTAAGCTCTGAATTCATATTATTCCCTGATTTCCTTTTAAAATTTTATATAGATTCAGGTAAAAAATGCCATGCTTGCTTTTTCCCTTTTTTTTTTTTTCTTTAATTTTCTGTGCAAACCTAAACCTAATTTGTGTAAATTACAGTTTTCAAATGGTTTTGAACCCCAGGTATTCTTACATACTTGGGCAACTTATATTACGGGAAATTTTTTTTTTTACAAAGTGTTTTTCTTTATCATCTGGAAAAGTTAATTACCGATCTGTTTGCTAAGATTTCACAGCTAATTTAATTGTTTAGAATTTTACTATTTTTATTTTAAATTTTCTTTTCCAATTCCTAACCAACATGCTTTCCTGGACATAGCATAGCTGCAAAGACGATCAAGGCATTTTTTGTAGTATCACACAGGGGATGTGTTGATCACTCAGTGGCCATATAAGTGTTCAGATTTGTCAGGGTCACAGGCCCCTGGTTTTGCAGCTCTTGTCACTGTTTTCCGCACAACCATCCTACCTCTACTTGCCCAAACTCATGAGCAGCACGTCCACATCCCTGCTCGGTTTCAGAGCCGCAGTGTGTAGGCAGCACTCGGCGCCCTTGCTTTATCTCTCATGCCTTCCTCACAGGGATATGCCTTCCCTGCAACCTACACACACTTCTCCAGCTGTAGTTTTGAGAACACAAATGCCTTGGCTGATTTAGAGAGGAAAACTTTCCATGGACTTTAAACTGCCCACCCCGGGCTGTTTCACTCCGTTATGGCTCCACATCTGCAGGCAGCACAGGCTCCTGCTCCCTGCCTGGCTGGCGTGGTTTGGCTGGTGATGCTCACTGTTGCATTGGAATTGCCACCAATTCCCATTGGGACCAACGCACAGCTTGGAAACAGGCAATTTATTTACCCACCAGGCAAAAGTCTGATGGTTTTACTTTTGGCAGTTTCGGTCTACTGTTAGATATATTTGCACTATAGAGCTCAGAGTGAGGTTTCAGAGCTCTGTCATTAAAGTTGTCAGCAATAAATTGGAATTTCATAGCTCATTATTTTCCTAACTAATAATTACAGTGGGTAAAATGTCTCTGTAATTGCATCTCTGTGTGTATATGTTTTTTCAAATGTGTGCATGTGTGTGAAAAATAGGAATCCTTATGATAAATCCTTACATTTGGAATTTTATTATTGGAAATTTTCAGTACTAGAGGCAGCTTTAAAAAAACATCCAGAGGCAGGTAACCAGCTGTTGCAGGGCAAATGAAGCTCTTACCCCTCGGAGGAGGGTGCTGTGCGGGGGCCCACCCTACACCTGCCTTTGCAACTCTCCGTAAGCAAAAGGCCCTGACCTGATGCGCATGAAATAATGCTGGCTGCAGTCATCCTTGCCTTTAAAATGGAGACGGGAGTGAGGGATGCTGGAGGCATGCAGCCTGCAGGCCTTGTGACTGCACCCAGATTCACTGCCAGGGTGGAGAGGAGGGGGATGTCCATGGCAGTGCAGGGTGAGAACTGTCCCCATCACGATGACCTCCCCCAGCATCCAGGGAAGGGGATGTGGGCCCAATCCTGCACCTCCCATGCAAGATGAGCCTTCCTGTGGGCTGCTCTGTGCCTGGGCGGGTCTTGAGGCCATGAGAGCGGGCAGGTGAGCAGAGGTTAAAGAGTTCAGGAGTAGAGGTCTTGCTGTTCTGAAGGCACCAGAGCTTTGTCCCCTGGTGAGCTCATCACAGCTGCAGTATTTTGGTGGCGAGGGTGTGGCTTTCCTGCTGTGGTGATCAGCCATGGGAAAGCATCAGCTGCTCTGTACAGGCACGGCATCCTGTACTGCTGGGAGTGCTCCTCTTGGCCAGGCTGTCCTGGAGTGCAGGGCACTGACCACGGGCACGGTTGGAGAAAAGCACTAAGAAACATTTGTGAAATCAATCATTTTGACTAGATCTAAGAAAATTGTGACTTGTTGTCTGGTAGCATTTGTAGTATTGCATGGCTGCCTTCTACATCCTCCTCACAGAAGCGGTGCCAGCAACCAAGGTTTTGAGGCCAGAGGTGCAAGATTTTAGAAGGTTTATGGGCCATGTTTGCCATTGTTTTGTCATGTCCTCGTGGAAGCGCGAGAGGAACTAAATTTTTCCCCTCTGCCCTAAAGCTCACTGCATTTAGGGGCAGCAGGAGGGTTAATCCATCTCTGACACTCAACACTTGCCATTACTGGTATTGCATAAATGGCTCATGGAGACTGGTAGGCCTGAGTCAACATTTGCACACAGAATATCTGAGAACATGTATGAACAATTTGGTGTCAGTCTCTTTGAAGGAACTTTAGGTCCTGCACACAGAGCTCTCCTGAAAACACTGAGAACAGGTAGCCTGGCAAAAATGTGATGAACATGATTGCATGTTTCAGTGAGGCAGACTTTGGCTGTGCAGACTGTTTTTTTTCTGCTCAGGCTGGAAAGATGGGGGAATTTTTTTTTTTGTATAATGGTTATGTTAGATGGTTGCAGGGAAAATATATTAACAATTAGTCTTCTCTTCCTACTTGGGAGTTTTTTCTGAGCTAGAAACGCAGGCACAGAGCAGTAAGTGGTTGTGTTTGAGCTGCTGCAAGCACAGCTCGGTGGGCACCTGGTTGAGAGGCTGACGGAGTCGGGGTGTGCTCCGTATGAAAGGGGTGTGCAGGACTAGGGCAGTTGGGGTGGTAGCTGAAGGTAGGCACGGGGTTTATTTTTCATCTGGTCATGAGAAAATTCACAAGATACAAAGAAGTTCAGGGCTGTGAGAGAGCCTCCTGTGTGGAATACCCTGACAGCAGCACGGAGGAATACAGTCTCATTCTCGGTCTCCATTCTGGCCCTCAGCATATAAGATGAGACTTCTGCTCTTAGCAGAATGTTCAAGACTTTATTAAAGGGGGAGACTTGCAGGGCCCAGGGATCTCAGCTGCCATGTATTATGGCAAAGCTACCAAAAGCAGTTGATCTTGTGTGATGTACACGTGAAGAAATCCGTCAGATTTATTTTGGTTTAGGCATCTCATTCTCCACCTTTCCTGGGGGCATGGCATCAGCAGAGCTGCTGGTGGTGGTGAAGATGCTGCACCCGAGGAAGCGCTGGTCACAGAAACTGATCCCTGCCTCAGCTGGACCCCTCCGGAGCATAAGCAGCTCCCTTTCCCTCAAAATTTGTTATTGAAACTACTGAAAATGTAATGATGAAAAGAATACATTTTGAAAAATATGAACTATTAAAACCATAATATGCATATTAAAATCATAAACCAGGAAAAAGATATGCTGCTGTATTTATTCCAGAGGTGCAAATAAAATACAATATCTAACCTTCATTTCACTCTGAATCATAACAAGCTGTAGATATTAATGACAGCATTTCTGTAAAAACAGTAATTTGCTACAAAAGAGTCCACTGCAAAAAGTGGTCTTTGGTGTGATTTGTTTCTATTATTGCCAGTACTGCTGATTAATAACACACATTTTCAGTTAATTTTGGATCTCAGCATGCCCTTTAATCTTGCGTTATTTCTTTTGTCTTGCTATTACAGAAAAATATATATTGTATCCTGAGGCCCAATTCCAATTACTATAAGTTAATCTATTAGGTGATAAAGAACCACACAGGCAGGAAATGTGTATGTGAAAGTGAAGATGTATCTCAGGATTTGCTGGGGTTTGGTTACCTTGAAATGATGTTCTCTATAAATCTCAGAGCATGTTCTCTGTCTGTGTGTGATAACCGAAGCTTTGTTTTGGATGTTGTTCCAGGTATTATGAAACCGGGAGTATTAAGCCTGGAGTGATTGGAGGATCAAAACCAAAGGTCGCCACACCCAAAGTCGTGGAAAAAATTGCAGAGTACAAACGCCAAAATCCCACCATGTTTGCCTGGGAGATCAGGGACAGACTCCTTGCTGAGCGAGTGTGTGACAACGACACTGTGCCCAGCGTCAGTTCCATTAACAGGTAAAGCTCCGTGTGGTTCTGCGGTGGGATGCTCTATGGAAGCACTGTCACCATGTCTTTGTAATTTAGTAGGACTGGGTGTTTGAGGCTGTTTCTAAGAAAAGCAGCTTCACCTATTTCCCTTGGGCACTTGGGGCTGGGGAGCAGCTGTGGGCTTACCTCGGTGGCTGAAGCACTATGGACGATGAGGGTTTCCTAGGAGTGGGCAGGTTCTGCTGCCAGCTTTTGCTTCTTTTCCATCCTTTCCCTGTCTGTGAGTAGGAGGACCTTGCTGGGAATGACCCTAAGTGTTTACTGTGAGTGAAGCCCCAGTTCTGCTCTGTGGGGTGGGGGTTCAGTGGGACGTGTTTTGCCCTGGGGGGAAGCTCAGATGGCCATTGAGTAGCGTGGCAGTTGTCTGTGAAAGAAAGGGACTCAAGGCATGGATCTGAGGTACAATTCTGACACCTGCTTGGTGTTGCTGACATTGGTCCAGGCTTATGTTCAGCGTGAATATCAGTGGGGGAATTTGGTTGGTAGTGTCTGAGGGCTGTCTGTTTTTTACATTGGGGAACTTACGTGGCCTTGAACTGCTTTTGTAAAAATGCAGGGGAATCTCATTTGGAGACTCAGTTCCATATTTGGGAGTTTTGCCATGGCTTCACAAGTCAGGGCTGGGCTCATAGAAGGGTCTGAAGGGCCTCTAACCCACTGCCTTGTCCATTACACCTTCTGTGCCCCCAATTTCCTCCTGAGTCAAGTGACGTGTAAGGCTGGTGTTGGAAAAACCCAGTGAAACACTACGTGACATCTCCAGCCCTGCCAGAGCAACAGTAAGACATGAATACTTGGATAGCAGAGCTCTTGGGCACCCCTGGCCCTGGCAAGCAGAGTTCTGTAATTCTCCCTCTGTTCCAGGCTTCCTCCTCACCACGCTGGTGAGATGATTTTCACTTGTGCAACTGCATGCAAATTCTTCGAATGCAGCTCGCTATAAAAGGTCTCATTTGCGTCCAGACGTGAAATAAATTGATGCAATATTCTTTTATTGGCTATCCCTATCTGATTTGCATTCATGGAGTTGCCGCTTGAGTAGCCGGAGTGGCTTCCCCAGCCTTAGTGGGGAGTGCAGTTGCTGCCTTGGCGGACTAAATGTCTAGTCATATGTTTGTGGAATTAAAAGAAAAAATGGGTCAGTTCACGTGTGGCCTTTGCTGCTTGGGAGCCCCTGACTTGGAGGCTTCAGAGCAGCATGCAGTAACTCTATGGACATGGTGTCTTCAGTTTTAAAGGGGGTTTGAGAAATATTACAGACACCAGGAAAAACAAAGGAAAATATCGAATAGCTAAGGAGAAGCTCTGCTTCCATTAATGTCAACGAGTCATGTGAGAAGCATGGCTGCTGTGAGCAGTCCTGTTCTTGTGTAGGAGAATGTCAAATGTCGTCCAAAAAACTTCCAAAAATGCAGTCACAGCTCTAGGTAAAAGGGAGATTTAAGTAGCTTCCAGTTATATTTTGAGCCACTTGCTGTGTCCTTGTATGTTTCCACACTCATAATGCCCACACCCCCACTGCCCTTGTATGAGAAACCCAGTTCATGATCTGTCACCAAGGTTTTTGTCTGTAAATCTAAGTCTTTCTCATCTGCTTGTGACTGTGGCTAAGATCTTCTCCTTTTCTCAAAGGTTTGTAGTCCCTTCTAAGAAATGCATGCAATCTGTTTGAGTCAATCTGTTTACTCAGAGAATTGTTTTTGCCAGCCTAGGAGCTCCTCATGAAAACCCAGACTGAACAGTCATATGACAAAGAACCTGGAATTCACATCAAAACACTTGGCTTTAATGCTAAATCCCACAGTTCCAGCAGTCTGTGGGTTTTATCGTCATATTTAACATTGAGTGTATACTTTGGGGCTTTGCTGGATGCAGCAAGGGGAAGGATGCAGGCCCCTGCCCACAATATTCTTGTTCACCGCTGAGGTGCAAATTAGGGGCTGCCTGGTCAGCACAAACCTGAGCCTACACTCTCGCTGAGTGGTTCCTGTCCTCCTGCAGTTGCCATTTCTGCACAGGGGAGGACAGAGGCACGGCTCTGGTTCTCTTTCCCTGTCTCCACAGTGCAGGGGGTGTTTGCCGAGCCTGTGCTGTTCTCTCCCAGGATGCTGATGCTGTTTCTGTGGAACATTGGCGTTTATGGGGATGGACTGTGTGCAGCTCATCCCCGCTACTGAGGGGGCCTTTTAGCAGACAAGTCTGAGCTGCTGCCCCCACGTAAGAGTGAATAATAATAATTTTTATTTATTAATAGCATTAATTGTAATAATAGGCCACTCTTCAATAGCAGGAGCAAGTCCGTATGATTAAGACTTAATTAATAATTGTGATTAGCGTTGCTCAAATCAGCTGAGAGCTGTCCAGCTGCTTTCATGTGCTCCAGTCTCCGTTCCTCCAGAGATAAAGATGTTTATGTGTCAGAAGGCCCTGTACACCCTTTCTTCACCATGACAGCCTTGTGCAGGGGGCTGTTTCCACTCTTGACCGTGCAGGATCCTGTCTCTTTGGCCGTGCTCCCCCACCAAAGCTGCTGTCCCAGCTGTTCCTGCCCCCCGCACGGGGCTGGCTGTTCTGGGGGCTGCGTTGCTGGAACCCATCTCGTGGTTGTGCCTGACATCCAGCAGCCTCACCCTGGGGCTGTCAGCTGAAAGATGGCTTGTGGACAGACCAAACCTCTGCCAGTCTCCATCAGACACCTCTGAGGAATGGGAGGGGAAGGGGATGGCAGTGCATCCTTTTTTTGGGGTGGAGCTGGGTGTCGCCAGTGGTGGTCCCTGTGCCTGCTTATGGCAGACTTACCAGCAAGGAACTGCTGTGTATTCCTGCAAGTTCACCCCCAAACCCACTCCACCTGACAACTCCTCTCCTCCCTCCTCCCTCCTCCCTCCTCCCTCCTCCCTCCTCTCTCCTCTCCCCGCACTGTGGCATTGCTGCTGTAACAGTAGTGCCTGGGGCAGGGGGATGTGTGATGAACCAAGGGTGTGTGCCTCCTTCCAGCCTGTTCCAATTCTGCCTCAGCCTCAGGGAGGGCTGTGTGATCTCCAGAGGTATTGCTGACCCTGTCTTTTGTTTTTTCATAGCACATGGGCAGGTGAACAATGTGTGTAGCATCTCCCCCAAATCTCCCTTTGGAGCAGGTACCCTCTGTCCTGCACCACCACACATGCCTTCTCATTTATCCGTATCTCTGAATTTTTCCTGATTGACCTCACTATCAATCAGAGCAGAGACTGTATGTACCCAGTGATGATAAATGTAGTCATTCAGCTTTTAAGATTAGCATGTATTCCAACACTTTCTTTTTTAAATAATATTTTAGCTAAGCTGATCCTTTCCCAAGGTGTCCAAGTGCCTCTAGCCATGTGAGTGAGCAGCTGGGATGCTCTAGGAACAGCCTTGCAAATGTGTCCCAGCACCCAAGAGTGCAGACTACAGCCTGCTGGGACCTCTGGGCTCAGAAGGACCCAGCTCCCTGGGGAGGGGGTACTGGCCTGATGGTTGCCTAGATAGCAATGGATATCTCTTTCCTGGGCAGTGAGGACTGGGTCCTCAAAGGCACCAAATCACCACAGTCTGAAGCATCCTGAGAACCATCTGGATGCAAGCCTGTTCAATGTGCTCTGGGATGACCTTGCTTGAGCAGGGAGGCTGGACCAGATGACCTACTGCCAACTGTTGTCTCTTCCAGCCCAAGCCATTGTGTGATTCTGTGACTCTGTGGAATGTCACCCTGATGACTCTAATGGCAGGGGCTGGGGGCACAAATGTGATCCTGGGTCCGCCTGCCAAACTTTGATCTTTCAGTGAATGATGAAGGGAACATATGCAGAAAGGCATGTTTGGTATTGATGTAGGTGTCCTGCACTGAAAAAATAGTGTCTAATGCCTCCTGCCATTGCATGCCTAATGCTAGCTAAGTGGTCGTTTCCTTTCCATTACTCACAGGATCATACGGACCAAGGTGCAGCAGCCACCCAACCAGCAGGTCCCGGCCTCCAGTCACAGCATAGGTAAGGAAAACTTTTTAAAAATACATTAAAAAAAAATCATAATGGATTACAAATATTCTGAAGAACTTTTAATCATTCTTATGGACAGATAATTCTGCATAAAACACTTCAGCACACGTGCTAATGTGCCTTCTTTGTCATTCTCCAAGGACTGAACATAGTAAATGAATTTTATAAATACTGCTAAAAGGTTTTGAATTTTACTGATTATTATGATAAATAGCTTTCACCATGAGACAGAAAATTGAAATCTAAACCAAAAAACCCCCACTAATAGGGGTCTATAGAATGTCAGATAATTAAAGTAATAAATCAAGAAAGGGATACTTATTCATAACATTTTCTGCATCATTAGTCAGTAAGTAGTTTTGAATGTGTTTTTTCAACTATCAACCATCCCTTCCATAGTTCTTTGTGCACTTGCAGTCTTGAGTGAAGAGGTAGCAAAACTTTCTGAACTTTTAATTTAGCCACAGAACAGTGGTGCTGCACCCTAAGGGAGGTGATGCTGATGGAGGGTGACCCAGAGGAGAACCCCAGGCTGGTGAGACACCCTCAGCCCTTCTCCTGGCTGACAGTGCCTTTCTGAGGAGGGTGGCTTCTTCTGTGCTGCAATGCAGCCGGGATGGAGGGGCTCAGCCAGGGATGAGGGCTGCTCTCCTTCTGTCCCTGTTCTATGAAACCCATCAGGGCACAGGCCAGCCCTTGCTTCATAGCAAGTGGTGTGGGGGCCCTAGTTTCTCTCTGCCTTTATGCTGTCACCTGTGATACGGTGAAATGCTTGCTGCCTGTCTCTTGGCAAGGGTGTGCTGGCACCAGGAGAAAGGGAGTGGAGGTGCAGAGCTGCCTCCACTCTTTCAGCTTGTCAGCGGAGTCATACTGCAGACCCTGTGCCCTCAGCCTTTCTCTCCAGAAAATACCAAAACAATCTTGGAAAGCTTCCTTTATCTCACTGTGGTGGCTTAAGTGCTGTCTCTTCTTGAGGAAGTCAAGAACAGAGAAAACAAATCTTGTTTCTCAGGGCCTGGAGTTGATAGAGACAGCAGGGATTCCTGACATGGGTTTGCTCTGTGTGAGTCGTGTCTGGGGGTCTTCGGTGTGGTCCCGCAGTGTATCCTGCCATCCTGTCCTTGGGGTCTGCATGATGATTTCTAGGATGTAGGAATGTGGCAGGACAGGCTCAGCCTGTAAGCTGAGGGAGGTGATGGTGGTGCTCCCTCCTCTGCCTGCTTCCGTGAAGCCTTGGACACCCACAGCATCACAAGAACAGTGTTTGCAGTGCAATCTGGCACATCCAGACTGGTGTAGGCTGTTCATGAGTGACCGCCCTCACTGGACACAAACAGTACCCTTTTCTGAGGGCTCTTGCAAAGCAAAATGGATCTAGGTCATATTTTGGGGAACCTCAGGATCTTTCAGCCGTCCATCCCTAGGCAACTCCAGCTGTGCAAGGTCTCCACTGGCAAGGGGCTAGTGGCATGGTCTAACAGGATGCAGACAGTGCACCTAGCACAGCAGGTGAAGGTTGCTCTGCTCCCAGGAGGTTCCTGTCCCAGGAACCCTCTTGTGGCAGCTCCTCTCTCTGCATGACTGTGTTCCCAGCAAGCTCTGTCCACCTTGCTGGTGACACGGGCTATTGTGTCACCGGAGGGCCTCTGCTGTCCCAAGCAATGAGCTTTTCCAAGCTCACCGAGCCTCGTGTGAGATGGGGTGTCTGACTGCTAAGGAAAAGCATCTCCCATCCCACAGCACATAAACCCATACCCTTGTGAGGGGGGGCAAAGGCTGACCATGCCTCTGCTCCCACCCCTGCACTGAGCTGCTGTGCTATGCTGCCGGATTGGACTGGGCATGGCTGGGGTGGATAAGGGCTCTTCCCGAGCTGGAGGCACCACAATGGCCAGCTGAGCCCCAGCCCACCTCCTTCATGCCATGGAGGCTGGTGGCTTTTGGGTAAGCTGGTGCCCATGTTGTCCTGCGACTGACTGCCTGTCCTTGCCTTGCAGCCTCCACGGGATCTGTCACCCAGGTGTCCTCTGTCACCACTGACTCTGCTGGCTCCTCCTACTCCATTAGTGGGATCCTGGGAATTGCCTCCCCCGGCACTGAGAGCAACAAGCGCAAGCGGGATGAAGGTAGCAGGAGCTGTTTTCTGGGAGGGGGTGTGCTTGGCTGCACAGCCGGAGGGGTGGGTCGGGGCTGGATGCTGTGTGTTTGTGATGTGATGGAGCTGTGGACATCCGCTGTGGACATCCGCTGTGGACA
Source organism: Pseudorectes ferrugineus (assembly GCA_008033365.1). Classification (NCBI taxonomy): domain Eukaryota; kingdom Metazoa; phylum Chordata; class Aves; order Passeriformes; genus Pseudorectes; species Pseudorectes ferrugineus. The sequence continues at coordinate 16,123 of QWTY01041784.1, read as the reverse complement.
TCCGCTGTGGACATCCGCTGTGGCCGTTGACTGCAGCGCAGTTTGGTTCTGTTTCAGCAGGACTTTGCCAAGGTCACAGACAAGCCCGGGTCCATCAGAATGACCCAATGGCCAGGAGCAGGGGCTTGTCCAGGTGTTTCGGAAAGCTGTGGCAGTGTGTCAGTTTTGAGCCAGGCCCTCCTCCACACTGTGAAACTTTTCCCTCCTGCCAATGAATAGGGGAAGAGACACTATTGTGCTGACTCTGTGGCCACCTGAATTAGGAAATGTCTGCAAAGTTATAGAAAATGCGCTGCAGACACATCTGCCATGCTGCTTCTCTCAGTACTTTCTTCACTGGGGCTTTTCCAGCTGAGGACGCGGAGGGCATGTGGAGGAGGGGTGAGTGCTGAGTCACGCTCCTGCCTCTTGCTGAGGAGCACCCATGTTCCTCGGCTCCTGCTGCGGGTGCAGGTCCAGCACTGCCCTGCGAACAGGTCCAGCTCCCTGCAGTGTTCCCACTGTCACTTGCTGCGCAGCCCCTCCTGGGTGGGTTGAAGCTGTATTGGCACCCCCCAACCTGCCCCCCAGCCCCTGGGGGAAACGCAGCTAAAATCAGCAGCCTGGCACCTGAGCTGTGCAAACAGGGTCATGTGCCTGTGCATCCTTTAGTGGAAACACACGATCAGGTTGCAGAGTAGAGACAGATTTACTGAACTGGGAGAAAAACTGCCGAAGAAAGAGGTTGGTGCGGCCAACTTCAGCCACGTGGGGACTAATCTGATGGTGGGAGTATAAAACTCGTTGTGCTCAGGTTCTTGCTAAATATACCATTGTTACTTAACTCTGTGATTGTACACTTGATATTTTTTTCCAAATCTGGGTCATAAATGCATAGTTAAATATATGCATTAAAAGCAGGTAGGGTGGAAGTTTTGTATTTTATCAGCCAGGTCAGGAGAGAGGCTGTCTGTATTGGCACCACATGGCTCCTGTGCCACAGAGCCATTTTTTGGGTGCCTGTGAGAAGACACTGCTTTAACTGCAGAGAAAAGGATTAAGTGTTTCCTTGAAAAGCAAAAGCAGTTCCAGAAGTAGAGCTGAGAACCTTCTCAGCTTTTTTCAGTTCACATTCAGAAATGAGCATGTGATTGCTAAAGCAAGCCCCATCAGTTTGGCAGGATGAGTCATGGGGTTTGAGCTCCTAAGCTGGACAATAATGCTGTCCTCAGCAGGCTGTTTAAACTGCTTTTATAATAGGCTCAGGGCTGCAGGTTTGGAGAGGCATAGTCAGGTACTCCAACATCTTTGTCTGTTCGGGGGATCCCTAGGAGCATCCCTAACACCCGCCCTATCCTGCTTAGTACAATGTCCTTCTGGATGGCTGTGGGTGGGTGCATTGTGCCCATGGAGGTGTCCCAAGGCTCTGTATCTGCTATACATCCCTCTGATGTGAAGAGGAGAAGCATGCCACCTAATTATGGCCTGTATCGTGATGTAGATGCACAAGCGGCAGAGCTGATTTAACCATTTCCCGACTTTGGGGAGGCTGTCTCCACAGAGAGCCCCTCATGTTACTTCCTTTTTCTGTAGCTGTTGGAAGGTGAGTTCCTGCTGCTCTGCCTCCTGGCACACATTTCTTAGAGCCACTGGCTGTGCAGTGCTGTCCAGACGTCCTGGTTGCCCTCAGCCTGGGGGTGAGGTGGGGTGGACTAACCCTTCCAGCTGCACTGAGCACTTGATATAATTCATTAACCAGTTTTGTTCTCCTCACTCTTGACATTTTTTTAGCAGATGTCACCAGTCTTTAACCCAGTGGGGAGCTTGCTGGGTAGCAACAGGAGCAAACCAAATCAGACAGTCTTTATTGGTTTATATAGTTGAAGGTGTCATTTTTTCCCCTGTTGTAATATGGACTTGGAGCAGATGTGCCTTCGTGGGGGATCAGTTGCTTTCACTTTTGGTTAAAGGACATGCTACTGGAGACTGACATGAGGAGCAGGCTGCTCCGTAATGAGGCAGAGAGATACAGGCGGCTGCTGCAGCCTCCAGCAGTGGAGGATGCCGGGCAGCCGCCTTGCTGTTCTGCCTGCAGATTGCCCCCTCAGGTGCAGTGGCTGCAAGTTTGCCCAGCCCTACAGCTCAGGAAAGGGCTGTAGAGGTGCCGGTGGGTGACAGGGATGCACAGAGTGACCATGGTGGGGTGCCTGTTCTCAACGGGGTCTGTGTCAGGGCAGCAAGACCCCAAGTCAGAGCAAGCTGAATGCTCCACGCAATGCTGACAACCAGCGTCTGTGCAGGGGCTGGTTTCACTGCACTACCAACAGCTGGTCGGGTGAGCGGTGGTGGTTTCATGATGGACACCTGGCATATTTTGGGAAGTGCTGAGCATCCCCCGTCTGGAAGTCAAAGCTTTCTGAAGTGGGGTTAAATAATCCTTGCTGAGCACTGAGAAGAGGGCAAAAGAGACTTTTGTCCACAGGCGGGTGCATAGCAGACCAGGCACAGATATGGTGCTCAGGACATGTTTTGGGGATGAAGGAGGTTGCTGGGCCGTAAGTGCTCTGAAGGATTCTCTGAGGATGATGGGGGAAGAAGGGCCAGTGCACAGCAAGGCAGAGCCCAGCCCTCCTTCTCCTTTCACTCTTTGCTAGCCCTGGTCTCCATCCTGCAGAGCTATGCAGGTCTGGAAGAGATGTCAGAAGGGCTTACGCCCAACAAGTGTGTTAAGCACACTTGCTGTGTTTGTGTCATGCCAGCTGAGAGGGATCCTGGGGCAAGCATGCATGCCTGAGGCATGGGATGCTTCCCACCTGGCATGTCCTTGTGAGCTGTGGCTGTCCCAATAGCAGAGTGACATCCCTCCACCAAAGGACTCCTGCATCTCAAAGATCCCAGACCTGTGCTCAGTGGGAATCATGTTGTGCCTGCTGGTCCTTTACAAGAGTGTTCACAGAGCAAGGGGAGTGTGTGGGGGCAATGCTGTCTGCTGTGGGGAGATGCTGGGTGTAGCTCTGTTGCACCTTGTGCAGAGCCCTCTGCTTGCTGGTCTGTAGAGGGCTCGAGCTGCTCAGTTTGAGCATGTCTGAACGCAATCCTGCCTTCGGTGCAGGCAGCTGCTGTTTGAGCTCTGCTGCAGCTGTGGATACTGTCAGGGCTGGCCTGGGGCCGGAGGAAGAATCTTGTTCCCGTACTCTTGCAGAGACATGAGACTGACTGCCAGTGGGTTTATGAACAGACTTGGAAGACTTACAAGACTTGCTTTATGCAAAACACGAACCATTTCCCCACAGGGGAATAATGCCCTTTTGGAGCAAATGCTGCAGGTTGTGTTGGGGTGTGAGTGCCTGACCTTCCAGAAGTACGCTTGTGCCTTCACTTCTGACACAGAAATGTGCAGAAATCTTTAATACTGGCAGGTAATAGGGGCAGCAGGTGAACATGAACAGCAGCTAAGCCAGTCTGAAATCCGTTTGCATACGGTAGTTTCTCTGGAAGTCCAGGATGCCTGTCGTGTCCTAACATTACTTGTACGTTACTAAAATAGAGACTGTCAATGGGCACAAATGTCATGTGGCCCATCCTGCTATGGCTAGAATCATAGAATATCCTGAGCTGAAAGGAACCCACAAGGATCATCAAAGTCCAACTCATGGAAAAAAAGAAAAACAAAACTAAAAACCCACTATTGGGTAATCATTGCCCTGGCACAATGTTAGAGTGTGCAAGCTGGCACCCTTTCAGTCGGTGTCTGCTAATGCAGGGGTTGGTACAGAGGGGCATCACGTCACTGCTCAGCTCAGGTGCAGCCATGGTGGCATGGAGGATAATCTGTTTCCTCGCAGGGACATGGGCTGTGCTAGACCAGTTGGCCTGTGTTCTTCCCTTTTATAGATGCAGCTGATTCAAGCAAAAGGCTCTGTGCAACCATAAGCGCCTGATCGCAAACTGTCTGTGGCCCAGTCTGCCCAAATCCAGCAGGACATCCTCAACAAAGTGCCACACAGGATGCATGTGTCTGCCCCCCGCCTGCCCCTCCTTGCTGCAAGAGAGGTTAGGCAGATTTAGATACCTGCACCAAAGAGCTGCAGAGATCATATTTCAAATTCAGAGACTATTATTAACAGAGAATATTAACAGAGACTTCTCAGCAGTGGAGGAGTTTGGGGAACTGAAAGCAGTGTGCCAGGAAACTTCCACTCGTACCAGTTGTTTTGTTTTGTTTTGTTTCCAGTCGCACCAACTATAATCCAACATTGCTGTCAGCATCTGGTGTGATGATGTAAGTGCTGGTGCTTTCTTTCCTTGACTGAAGTCTTTGAGAAATGCCTTTAATCACAGATATGGTGTGTACCCAGGTGTTTGGGTCACAGCCTTCTGTCTGAGAGAATAAGCCTTCAAGAGGGGCTGGGACACTAATAGAAATGAGAAGGAAATGAGAAGGATTGCACACAATGGTAGGTGCAATCCAATGTCTCATAGAACCATCCCATTTTACAGTCACCATGTTTTCATGAAGGGATGCCCTGGGTTAGGCGTGTCTGGGTATCCAAGCACGTGCTGACGTGTGCACTGAAGCTGACGGGGATATTTCCAATGACACCAGCAGCGTGGCCACTGTTGAGATCAGCTGGAGAAGTGCTTGGCAGTGACAAAGGTGGACAGGAGCTCGCCAAGTCAGTGACATGTCTGGGGACAGAGGGACAGGGAAAAGCAAAGCATACAACTCAGTATGAGTGAGTGTTTCTGTATTTTGTATCTTTTCTCCATACCAGGCTCATGAGCTATGTTTTCCTAGAGGGACAGAAATAAGAAACTACACTCACATCTAGGCAGAGGTTTGAAGGGCTGTGGGCACAAATGTCTTGGAGACTGCATGAGAGGGTCAGTGGCCTCCTAAGGGAGCCCAACATGGAGTCGGTGCTGCCCGGTTCTTCTGTCATCTCCTCTTGTGGTCAAGGGAAAATGTGCCAAGGTATCACCTCTAGGAGGCTGCTGGAAAGGCTTGTAAAATATTCTTTCTGCTTTTGTATTAAGTCCACTTCTTTAAAAGTTGAACACAAGAACCACAGCTGGCACTAAGCTTTTCCCAAAGCAGTCAGGTGCGATGTCCACATCTCTGTGGCTGAGGTTGTGCCATGACTTGCAGTGTGTACATATGGCAGATGGATAGTGTCCAGGGGCATTCTGCTGCTCTGTCTCCTTATGATGGAGACAAATGTATGCCTGTTCTGCCCTCTTGGTCCCAGTGTCGTGTCTGTGATAGCAGAGAGCTCCCAGCTCATCACTGAGCTTTGTGCCATGGCAAAGCCCTGGGTGGTGAGAGCTGCTGTGCCAGCCTGTAGCTCCCTGGAGGGCCCAGGGCTATAAGGAGAGGCCTACCAGCCATGAAGTTAGTCATGAGTGTGTAAACATCCCTTCCCAGCTATGGATTTCCAAATTTTCATAAAGGTAGAGTCGATCTTACTGTAGGTACTCCGGTAATGGAGATACTACTCCATCAAATACCAGCATCTTTGGTCTCTGAGGGATGGAATGTGGGACTCCTCTGTCCACTCAGATGCCCCTCTTCCTGGCAGTCAGTGCTGGCTCTGTGTGTGGTCTCAGGGTCCTGCTCATCCCAGGACACCTCTAGTGAGCATCTGCTCTGGTGTAAAAGCCCTCTCCCCTCCTGAGAAGGGGTGGGTTTTCCACCCACCCAAGATTTATTCTTTGTGGTCTCCTGAGTCGGTTTAGGCACTTTTGGCTTGAGGTGCTTGAGTATCCCCATCAGGGAGGACTTGCTGAATGAGGGGTCATGGTGCTGGCCTAGGAGTACGGGTGGTGACAGGGCCCACAGTGCCTATCCACACTCTCAGCATCAGCAGGAGAAAAACACATGTTGCAGCCAGCAGGTGATGGAGTTCAGTGCATAAATTAACCACTAGCGAGGTCCAGTGTTGACATAAGTCCCTATTACTTGGCTCAGTTCAGATAGCGACCAGAGCTTGATGGTGCTTGATGGTGCTTGATGGTATCCTCTCCAGCTCTTTCTCGGGGTCTTCTGCACCATGCAAGTGCTGTGCAAAGGACCAAAGCCTTTGGGAATCTGAACTGCAAGGGAAACAGTTAAAAGAAGAGAAACAGTGAGGGAAAAAACCAGGAGGTTATGGAGAGGAAAAAAAACCCACCTGCCAATAGAAACTTCAAGTTTGTTATGTCAAAGGACTTAAGTGTCTGTCTGGGCAGTGGTGAGTAGGAAGAGAGACTGCCAAGTGAGTGGGAAGGGGACTGACCTTGCCTCCCAGCTGTATCGCACTGCTGGGGAGATGCCTACGTGGAGCACCTGGGATGCAAAGACCCCACTGCTGAGTCAGCCATAGCTGGAAAGAGGCAGTGGGAAAATGCATAAAAATCAGAAAACGAACTCTGTACTGCAGGCAATCAGGTGAAACAAGTGGAGACGTCCAAGCCCACACAGAGGTGAAAGAGAAAGAAACCCCCTTCAGAGTCCTCAGGAAGTGCTGGAGTTTACTGTAATGATTTCTAGCCCCACTTCAGCAGTGCTTACTCACTGGAGTTGTTTTTACCCCAGGGAATAAGTCCAGTGACTACAGTGAGATGAAGCTTTTGAAGGGAATGCAGTTTTGCAGGGTCAGCAAGTACTGATCTGAATTTCTCCTGCTGATGTGGACTGTCCTTTGTGTTCAGGGTTCTATTCCCTGGGTTGCAGAGTGGGTTGGGCTATTTGTCCCATTGTTTCTTTCTCTCCTCAGAAGAGATGGTTTTCCCTCACCACACAGACACTGACATTATAATTTGAAATAGAGTTTGATGTAGGCTTTGCTATTACATTGCAATGATGGCTTCATCTGTGCTGTATCCAAAGCGATCTATTTTTGGTGGAGGTTTTATTTATTTTTTTAACATTTCATTGCAAGCTCATTTTTCAGTTCTTGGACATAATTTCTGAGAACACTTGGAGTTTTCTTTCAGTTTTTGCATTTGCCTTTTGTGTACCTTACATGGTCCATTCTGAATGTGCTGAACTGGCAGCAGGCTCTGGTCATGCTGGTGATTTGATGCCAGCAGTGATGATGTAACTCATGGATGATGTATTGACACCAGCAGTGACGGTGTCACCTGTGGATGATATTGGTTTGGCATCAGCAGTGATGGCGTCACACGTAGATGGTTGTGGATGTCTGGAGGAGGAGTTTGACTGCCCCAGGGCATAAGAATTAAACCCTTGAGTGTTCCAAGAACCACCCTGCATCTGTGGGCTTATTGGTGCTGATACAGCCATCCCAGGCATTCACAGGAGTAGCTCAGCTGGCACAGGATTTATCTTTGAAATTTCATTCTTCATGAAATTCTAGGGAAAAAAGAATAAATGTAGGTCAGCTCAGATCTCCACTACAGCAGCATTAAAATAATGTAGTCTCAGTTTCCGAGAAAGTTCTGCATTGCCTAAATTAATGGAAATGAAGCAAAAAGCCATTTCAGCCTTCAAACTAAGCTGTTCTGATGTTTGAGAGCAACATGTTCGCCTGAGTTATGCTCAGGCAGGACAGTATTCTGGGGAGGGAAAGACCAGGCTCTGCCCAGCCAGGTGATAGAGCCTGTGGGCTGAGATCCTCCTGGTACAATCTTCAGTTCTGTCAGACGGTGGAGCATTCCACGTTCTTCACTCTCAGTGTGCATCCCAGCTTCTGTGTGATGCCCTGAGCTGCCAGAGTGCTGGACACCTGAGCTTGCTGGCATCCCTGCACTCTGGGGTTCCGCTGCCAGCTCATGGCCTCTGTGGGATCCCTGTGGACATGGGCATGGCCGGGTGGATGGTGGGCAGCTGTCCCCAGATGACCCCATGGCTTGTGTCTGAGGGGTGTGAGGGATGGGCGGGTTCTGCCCTGGCCCGCAGTGACGCTCACCTGGTCACAGCTCAGCACAGGAAAATGCCCCACGAGCGCAGCTGCCCTTTCTGAGCAAGAGGGTTCCCAGCTGTCTTATGTGCACATCAAGCGTGTTTGTCACTTTTCTCCTAATGCAGTCCCCGGGGCCCCTATTTTCTAGAGAGCTCTCCTCTGCCTCTGAGGTGAAGCCCTGCCTGTTTGCCACTGGCTTCAGTGGAGCAGGGATTTTCTCAGAGCTATGTTAATGAAAAGCCCAGACTTCTACCACTCCTTACAGCCCTGCTGTAGCTCCAGCTGTTCTCATCAGGAGCTGTCGACTCCTAGATGCTTTTCAAGGAACAATCTCTTAATACAGATTTAGCTAAAATTCAGTTTAGGGGTAGGTAACTTGTCAGATCATCCTGATGGTGCCAGTAATGGGGCTGGCCAGGATTCTTTTGTGGGAATGCATTTTTGAAAGAAGAAGCAGTTTTGTGGAAAAGCAGGACTTGTCAGTTTTGATGGATGTTTGTTATAAATGCTAATATAAATTAAGTAGAAAAGTCATGAGCAAGATGAATAATTCTGATTTATCAAGAAATTGGTAGAATCCAGAGAGGAGGAAATGCTGAGGTGCAGTCACAATGCATGTAGGTACCTATGTGCCTGTACAGAGCATGTATCTCTAATGCATCTATCACATATATGTACATACAGAGAGGTGATCAAAGTTTTGCCTTACAAAGGATAAATTATATTACTCACAAAGTTTCACAATTAGTACTCCACCTTTTAAATGATGATAGTGATTTTTGAGAGGTCTGAAGAACAAAATCAAGAAAAGATTGTTGGCTTTTTGGTGGTTAGTTTCCTTCACATGCCACTCTTGAACAAGGTGTTTCTGTGAGAAGAGGGTCAAAGATTCTGGATTTTCCTCATTTTCCCTGTTTGTACATCAGCATCTCTTGGGTCAGCATACATCTGCACTGTTAAAACAAATGCTTGAATTTCAAACATGTTTGAGATGAGGGGAGCTTAGGGGAGCTGCAGTGGCTCAGCCTCATTTACCCTGGAAGAGAGATTTGGCCAGTCGCAGGTCGTGGTTGGAAAGAGGCAGGGGCTATATTCCTACATGAAAGGTCTGACACCAAGGCATTAAGTAAATGATTTGGCACCTCTGTGGTATCAGGAGCTCTCAAAGTATTATGTATTTCTGTGTCAGGCTTTCTCTGTGCCCTACAAGCAGTAATGGATTTTCCATTGTCTTGTTCCATCTGTACAGTGGGGTGACCACCAGGGCGGGGCTGTGGCTAGGCCACGGTCTCCCTCCTCCCCCAAGTGTGCTCCTGCCACTAGGGAAGAAGTAAACAGTTCTGCAGGTAATGGCAGGTTAGCTGCCTTCTCCACAGCTGCACAAAATGCAGCCCTAGTACCAGGACTATCATGTGGGGACTGAAATCTGCTGCTGTCGCAGCTGGTTCAAGCAATTCAAGCTTACTGGGATTTTAAAGTCAGAATTATTTCCTTGACTGAAATGAGAACCTCCTGAAATCCTGAATGATAGTGGAAAACCACTTTTTCTGTTGGTGCTTTGGGAAGCTCTGGAGTTAATATTATAAGCTGTAATTGCTGTTGTTGCTGATCGGGAACTTCCCCACGAGCAGACAGAGCAAAATCAGTGAGATGCAGAAAATGGAGGTGTCCTGAGACTGGTGGCTTTCTCCCATTCAGTTTTTGTCTGCCATGTCTTTTGTGTGTGTTCTTTGCATTGAGGGTTGTTCATTGCTAGAGGTGGTTGTGCAGTATTGCTTGAATCCTGCCCATGTTGGCCTTTCCTGGTATTTGCAGAATAGTCCCATTGGAGATTGTTTACATCAGACTTGGTGACTGCATTTTGCACTTTGTGTGGTTTTTAGCTAATTATATAAATAGCTGGTCATACCAAGTCTGCAGGAGCATTGGATTCATACCTGCAGGCTGTCTGTATTTCCTGGATGTGCCAGAACTTGAGAAGAGCCCCTTTACAAATTTGTCACGGCGTACTGATGAGGATATGGTAGAGCTCGGGGAGAGCTGTAGTGCTTACAAAAGGTGGGGGTTTCCTTGCTGAGTCTTGAGCTGAAGCACAAACCTTGGGTCAGGGCTTGCTCTGCCATGGGACTGCAGATGGACACAGGGGAAGATTTGCTTCTCAGCATACATACACTGGCTCAAGTGTAGGCGGCATGTGCAGGGCATGGGAATGTGCCATCAGCCCCTCGTGCTCAGGCTGTATGCATACCCTGCACCTCCTGAGGCACGGGCAGCTTGTGCCTGCCCAGTGGCTCTCTGGGGTCCTAGACATCCAGCAGCTCAGGCAGAGCAGCAACAGTCATCATCAGCAATCACCAAAAGCTGTATTTTACGGGCATCCAGATGTGCTGCAAAAAGCCAAATTCCTCTTTTTATTATTTTTTTATTTGAGAAGACTTTACAAATGGAAAAGGAAGTCCTAATTGGGAAAATCTAGAGATGGGTGTCCCTACCTGCTCCAGTAGGACGTATGAGTGTCTGATAGATTAAGTATTGCACTGGTGTTTTGCTGACCTTCCACAACAAAACTGATTGCAACTTGTTTCCCCATTTCATATCCATTCAATCACAGAATCACAGAATGGTTTGAGTGGGAAGGACCCTTAGAGGCCAACTAGTTCCAGCCCCCTGCCATGGGCAGGAACACCTTCAGCTCCTGGTATTCAACTAGGTATTCAGCTAGACCTTTTCTGTTTTGTGTGTACTTCTGGGTAGTCTGCCCCAGGTGGTCTGAGGAATGTTTCTCTGCACTCCAGCTCTTCTGTCATGACACGAGTGCATTCATGCCATTGCACTCCACCCATAATGCTGGAGCAACTTTGCTTGAGCTTGGAGTCAGTTTCAGAGCCATGGCCTTTGCCGTCTCCATTTTCTTCATGAGCCCTAGCTGGGGACGTCCCTCCACAACTTCCTCCTTGTTCTTGTGGTTTCTTGCTTCTGGGGCAGTGACTGTCCACATGATGGTGCCCATGACTTCAGAGACGGGAAGAGCAGTTGGTCTTCTGAAAGCAAGCAATGTCTTTTCTTCAGATGACTATAAGATGTGAGTGTGGAGCTTGCCAATGTTTTATCTCATCTGAGATTCTGCTAGGAGATACTTGTAGTCAACATATACTGATGGTAATTCCTGTAAGGTTATAGCTCTAGCTGGAGGCTAATTTTCCTTTGCTCCTGCAGATCTGTATTACAGGTGGAGGTTAGAAATCAAGGATTCTTGGCTGAGATGTCTTATGTTCAAAGGAAATCCAGTTAAAATCTCCTATCAGCTGGGCACTGATCTGGCTGATTTGAGCATGGCAAAAGAGATGTCTACAGTGGAGGTTAGGGTATTGAAATTCTGTCAGGTACTAACACCAGTGAAATGAGATGGTTTTCTGATCACATGGGCACTCCATCTTCATAAAACTGTTTCCCTGTAGCTCTGTAATGGGGTGGTGGCTGCAATGAAAAATTTGTAGGCTGCATCAGCTGCTCTCTGATTTTCTTTGGTCACAGGCTGAGTAGAGATGTGCGTCCACCATCAGCACTTTATTTGTTTAGAAACTTCCTGCAGCCCTGTCATTATGGTTCTCTGACATCCTGCAAAATGGTACAGAGCTGGGGGAAAGATGTCTCTCATAGGACTTAGAATCATACAATCACAGAATGGTTTGGTCTGGAAGGGACCTTTAAAGGCCATCTAGTCTGACCCCCCTGCCATGGGCAGGGACACCTTCCACTAGACCAGGACTTCAGAGATGCTGATTAGCAGAGCAGGACAAGGTCTATAGGATGTTGCTCTTGTGGGAACAATGGCATCACAAGGTGCTTCTTTCAGGTGCTTTACATGAGTCACATCACTTTTTAGTCAAAAAAATATGAAGAAAGCAAACTTACAGTGAGGAAACATCTGTAAGAACAGCTTTGGTTGAGTGGTGGCCATCTCACGCAGCAGAGCCTCATTTCCCCTTGTTGCTGCAGTAACTGCTGAGGTGCTGGGTTTTGCCTGATGAGCTGTCATATAGCTCTGCTGGAGCAGGCACTGGTTTCACCCCCACACTGCTGCATCTAATGGCCAGGATACATATCCTCTTCTTGCATTTCAGTGCATTGTGAGAGAGAGAAGGCACAATCCTAAGGGAGAAGCTGTGAGCAGTCGATGCACAAGTGTGCACATCAAAGGCTTCATGGTGGCTGAGCATTTCAGGGGAAGACACCAGAATGTCTTATATTGGCTAAACATGCTTCAGTCTCCCCCCTTATAATTCTGAACAATTATTGTTGAACTTTGAGGTCAAGGTACTCCTTCTGTTTTCACTTTCCTTGCGATGCAATTTTCTGCAGCTGCTGTCCCTGGGACATTTGCCTGTCTGACTATTCTTTGGAAGGTCTCAAAATGAGCGGTTTTAAGGCTTGTTGGACTGCAGCTGCCAGACTGCCCTGAATACAGTTCCTTTGAGTTAGACAGATTTGGTGGTGGCAACTTAAAAAACTCAGACCCTTCAGAAGTGGTACTGGTTTGTCAGCAGTCTGATAACAGAGCTCAGAGTGCCTGAAGGCAGGCAGATGGTCCAATATCTTGCATGTTGCCTGGAAACTCTTCAGCAATACCTTCTGGCTGGAAGTCAGAGCCTATGGTGTGAGGGGCACATTCCTGCTCCCTTTACTCCACCTTTTCTTGGCTGGAGGTGAAGGGAAGCCCTCAAACCCACTGGCAAGACATCTCTCAGAGACCATGTTTGCTATGTGCTGTGGCTGGAGAGAGCTCAGGAGCCTCCTGCTGTGCCAGCTGAGCTCCTCTGCGTTTCCTTCCATCCACCTGTAATGGATTTTACACCCGAGAGGTTATTTTTGGTGGTACAATTCCTATCTGTCCCAAATGGGACATTTTGCCTCTTGTTACAATTCACAGAGCTAGACGGGGCTGCTGGTTTCATGCTGTGCAGCATCGACACATCATGCCCTTGTAAACATTGCTGTCAGCAGTGGCAATTCCATCTCTATTGTCCCAATAAGATTTCATGCTTGACAGTGCCTGACTTTTTTTGCCTGTAAGTCAACTAATAAGAAATAGTCATGTAGCAGTCTTTTTCTTCTCTGATTCCTTGGGTTTGCAATTGCTTCCTTGAGAATGAACACCTAGCCATTCTCTCCCCATTCTCACACTGATTTTCTCCCAGGAAGGATGACATAGGAGTTGGCATTTCTGGAAGAGGGAGGTTTTGTGGTAGAGCAGAGCCTGTCTTTTTCTGCCTAGCGCCAGTCAGGGGGCAAAGAACAGTCCCCATCCATCATGGCCTTGGATGGCAATGGGGAGAGTGGCCAAGGACTGTTATGAGTGCTCAGAGATGGGAGGAACATAATTATAGGCATGCCTGAATCCAAGGAAGATTATTTTGGAACAGTTTAGGTGTGTGTCTTCAAGTTTTAAATTTGTGTAACTGTTCAGTTTACCTATTCTCCCTGCCTTACACCTACACATTACTTGTTGCAGCAGCATTTGGTGCCTGATGGTTTGACCAGCACAGCACCTTACAGGGTCAGTTTACTTTAAAGAAGGATGTCAGGATGTGGGGATGCTGGAATCTGTCATATTCCTCATAAAGTTCTGGTGTGTCAAATCAGTGTAAACCTCTGGAACGTCTTGGTCTTGTTTCTGAATGCTGAGTCATGCTTCCAGATCCTTGTCACAGCTGAAGCAAATTCCCAAGAACGCTTTCTCCTAGGATGTCATGGATGAAAATGGAGCTGTTGACTTGATTTGGCTACGGAGTGTGAAGCTGGTGCTACCTCATCACTCAGAGAAGTGGAAAATTTGGCAGTGGAGTATCCATGTGTAGTTCCCCTGGTCACCACTGGGGCAGAAGCCTCTTGCCGCCAAGGACAAGTTCTTGCCAAGCTTTCAAAGAAGCTCATATTCTCTGTCCTGCCCCTCTCTGGGCAGACCCAGAGGGAAGCTGGCATAGGGTGGGGGCTGCCCTTAGCACATAGCCACCATGAAGAGTGGGCCTCTCAGACAGCAGAGGAAGTGGTGATCTCCAGCCAAGCCAGTCTCACCCAGCGGAAGCTGTTGGCACTGTCCTCACTTCAGGAGTGAGAAATATTCCTGTGCAAGCTGTGAGCTTCAGCATCATTTTGCACCACCAGCCATGACCTGCTGTGTACCTGTTTGTCACCTTGGAGATGAAAACAAGTCAAAATCGTTAATCTCTACTCTGTCCTGTGACTCACTCAGCCAGGAGGCTTTCCTCACCCCTGATATTTAAAAAAAAGTAATGGTGCTACTTGAATTTGCTTCCTGACACCCATGCTGAGTTTGTAAGCTGGTCACATCTAACCAGTTACCACAAAATTGATTCTGGAGCCTTCAGTTTAGAAACCTGCAATGTACATCCCAGGCAATCACGCTATCTCGATCAGGAGCTGAATGAACCAGTCAATAATCAACATTGCCAAGGGTGAAGAGGTTTTTTCTAGTACCCTTGATTTTTTCTTTATGAACATGTCTACAATAGCTATATGGATGGACAGATGGAATATAGATGGTCACCATGCAGGTATATACATACAGTGTATGTATGTATTATGTCAAGAGACAGTTATAGGTGTGTATGTGCACACTGGTGCATTCCTCATAGCTTGTTCTCTTGCTCTCTGAATGCATTGTTCAAATACATGGGCACAGGTTTTTACACCTTGCTAAACCTTTACAGTTTCTGTCCAAAACCTTGTTGTGAAGATAATTGCCAACGCTGTGACAATCACCGTGGTCCCTGGCGAGCCCAGAATAAACTCACCTGCATTTTTCTAAATTGCCAAAGAATTTTTGGATTCATTACAGACAGTTGTAACAGGTAGGACTTGGCTGATAGGAGATTACAATGTGTTCAGTGGTTGGCTGGATGGAGGTTCATGTGTGGCAATGTGTTTGCTCTCATGCTGCAGCCCTGCATGCCCCTTTCTCTGCACCCATTCATGGGCCCAGTGTGTGTGCACAGCACTGAGGAGCAATGGAGGTAAAGGCATAAAGACTGCCTCTGCATCTAGAGAGGTTGTAGCTGATTATCCTTGAACTTGTGCTCTCTGGTTTTTTCCTTGGTGAACCCATGCACTGTGTGGGAAGTCAGAGGCAGCGTGGGCAGGGCTGGAGGGGTTTAATCCACTACTGTACTGCTGGGCCAGGCGTGGTCTGCACCTGAGGGTTCTTCATTGATGGTTAGCATTCACCTTTTCCTCCTCATTGCATTTCAAGTCTGCTTTACCTGGTCCCCCCCCCCCCCCGAATTCTCACTGCTGCTGTCAGTCTCTGGCTGCCAGAGATGTTTGATTTGACCGCTGATGCTCACCTCAAGCCCTCTAGCCCCATTAGTGAAATGCGGTCCCATTCCCTTTCTCTCTCCCTGCAGGCATGAGCAGAGGTGCTCGAGGATATTGTGATGGGGTACGTGTTTGCTTGTGAAGTGTGATGCTTTGGGGTCTTATGAACCAGACCCAGAGGTCTCCACTGGTTCTGGAAGGTTGCAGCAGTGATGCCTAACACATTGCTTTGGTGTAGGTGCCAGCAGGTGCCATGTCTTGGTTAGACTTCCCCCGGGTCAGAGGAGACCAAGTGCTGCTTGGGTGGTGGGTGTGCACAGGTACATCCCCATGACAAGGTAAGGAGAGCCCACCTGCAGCCACTGGATAGGTTCCTGCTCCCAGTGCTCACCATGTGTCAAAGCCCACTTGTGCACCTGATTGTCGTGGGAACAGCTTACAATCTCTGGCAGCTCTGGCCACCCTGTCACCTCCTGAGACACAACTGTCAGGGGGCAGCAGCCTGACCCAACAAGGGTCTCTGCCAGTGGGACAAGCAGAAATCAGCATCATCAAGACGATGAGCATCTTGGGACAGGAGATGGCTGTGGCAGGAAGGAATGGGGTGGGCACACTCTGAGATCTGAAACCCATGCATCTGGTGGGAACTGGCAGCTGCTAAAAACAAATCATAAATGGCAATACCAGATACAATTGCGTTGAGATGGCAGAGGTCCTGAGGAGTCCTGATGGGCTGGCGATAGTCAGTTGAAACAAATTGCCCACTGCTGTGATACCTCAGCTCCCAATAACAGAGGGCAAATGGCCTTCCAGGGGGAGATATAGATTTTCCTTTGAGATATGGAAAGGGAAATCAACTAAATTATGTTCGAACCTAGGGTTCTCCCTCCCTCTCTCTCCCTCTC
>QWTY01041779.1:0-17046 GCA_008033365.1 Pseudorectes ferrugineus | reverse complement strand
TGGAAGAAAAAAGTTGTGGAAATGCTTATTCTAAGATTATTCTGCACTACACTGGGCCGAGGAGTTACCCGCTCCTTTACAAAACTTTGGTGGACTTTGATGGGCACTGTGAATTAAAGACAGTGTTCCAGCATCGTCTTTGGCTCTGTCTGGCTGTAATACAGACGGTAATTTTTTCATTCAAGAGTCCAGATACAGTGAAGGTAGGGTGCAATAGAATATGCACACAGTATTGTGTAAGCAGGTAACAAAATTCCAAGTGAGGCACACGTTATTACTCAGAAATTATTGGTCTTCTTGTTACAATCTAAACCAAACACTGTCAAAACCTACCTGAGCTTTTTGTATCAGTTCTTCTCTTCTTCCTCCCTAATGCGTCAACTATGGACGTGATTAAATTTTTCAGTCAGACCAACCTACCATCCAAAACAACAGGGTCAGGTCTTGATAGGTGCTGCCAGGCAGATAATGGCTTCACCACCTGGTGGCTCTGAATGGGCTCCACACCGGAGGTGTCAGATTTTGAAAAGTATTTCAAGTTTTTAACAGAAGTGAACTTAGCAGATGTCTCATGGATGAACAGAAATCAATTTGTAGAGCAGTCTTTCCTCTTAACTCTAAGATTTATCTACTTTGTCTGAGGCTTTGTTTGGATGGGCAGTTGAATACAGCTGATATATATTTCAGAGGGAAGCAAAACTCTGCGATTTGTAAAGTATCTGGAATTGTGAACCTATTATAATTTTGAACACAAATTATACTTAGCTGCACACATGAAGTGTATGAATAATCTTTATAGTTTGGAGAAATATTTAAAATTGCATGAGAGTGACTAGGAAGCTTATATTCTAGTCTTGAAAGAGGCTAGCACATCTAGGATGACTTGCTTCTGATAGTAAGCTTCTTTATTTGCAGGTCTGCCTCAATACAGCTGCTAATTTTATATATTTGTCTATTATATATGCTTTCATTTAGAAACATATTAAAAAAGGCAATCATATTGGTATACTCTAAATGAAGGGTTGATAGCTGCTTCTAAGAGCAACTATTTTAGGATGGATCATGGATTGTTTAGGGTTTTTTCTGTATAAGGACCTAAATACAAAGATATAGAGAGAAAATATATTCAATATCAGTTCAGGATTGCTGGAATGTATTTTAGAGGAATGAATTTTAGAGGCATGTATTTTAAAACAATAATTGACAC
Source organism: Pseudorectes ferrugineus (assembly GCA_008033365.1). Classification (NCBI taxonomy): domain Eukaryota; kingdom Metazoa; phylum Chordata; class Aves; order Passeriformes; genus Pseudorectes; species Pseudorectes ferrugineus. Next base: position 15,839 of record QWTY01041779.1, on the reverse strand, counting down.
TATAATTCATCTGTAGTCATAACAGTGATTAACATGTTTAACAGCAATGTATTAAAGAGGCAGATTTTGTGGTTTTCCTTTACTCTGCCATAGTCCTAATTCTTTCTGGATTTCACAAGAATCTTTGGAATAATTTTCAGCAATAAGTAAATCCTAGAGCAGAAAAAGGAAAAAAATTTACATTTTTCAGGAGTCTTATGCAAAATATAATGCCCTTACCAATGTAATAACACAAAGTTCCAGACATAAAAAAAGATTCATTGCTGTAGCAGCAGCCCTAGCACGAAAGAGCTCACGTGTGGCTCTGCACTGTGGGTCTGCCTTAAGATGACAGGCTGCATATTCTGTGAGAAAACAGCTGTATGTCTTCAGCCATCCTATCTAAACTTCATTATCCTTTGGTTTTTTAAGGGTAGACACAAGATAATTTAAATGAGTAAATTTGAATCAAATTACCAAATTTGATAAAAAAAAAAAATTATCATTGTCTGATAATAACGTAACATAACAAATATAACTATCTGATTGCTAAACCTTCTATAAGTTCTGTGGAATATTAGCTAAATATTTCACCCAAAAATAAATTATAAATGAGGTGGCTATTAATAATATGAAGCTATCTAAAACTGACTCATTTCAGTGTCAGTGCTAGCAGCGTACCTTACCAAATTTAGAAAAATGATGTGGGCAAGAACAAATACTACAAATTCTTTGTCAGCACATGATGTCTCCTTCCTGCCTAACAGTACCTTTTACACTAAAACACAAAAGGCTTCATTTTCAAAAGTGACAAGCAACTTTGGGTGCTGAATCAAAGACGGATACAAAGAAGCTTGGTTTAAGCAGTGTTAAGTGTCTGTCCTAACAGCTGCCTCTTTACCCGGCAATTAAGGCTCTTAATCTCTCCAACATCCTCTGTTCTGCCTTGCACCAGTGCAAAACATCCTTGCAGAATTGCACACGTGGTGCTGATCATGCAAACCCCATCTCTGTGTCATCCTTTACCCATAAGCATAACCCCTTAATTAGAGCACAAATCTGAGATTTCTCTGATCGGAGCACAAGGATGTGTTATGGGCTGAGAAGGATCCACAGGAATAAGAGAGTAGCACTTTACATTTACAATCCTCCAGTATGTTCTCAGAGACTTAGCACCAAACATTTTTCAGCATATTCCAGTGTTCAGTTCTGATTTTTCCACTGAATACTGTGAATTTAAGCAAGATTAAAATATAATTCCTATGATTGTTTCTCTTTCCTCAGTAATCTTCCCTAAGAGTCCCCCACCAAAGTATCTCCTCCATAAAACCTAAGATTCTACTATTGAATGTGAAGGCTCATACAAAGGGATAAGAAAAGAAATCCATTATCAGCAACTTAAAAAATCAGGAGGAAGAAGACATAAAAAATGGAGCATATTAGAAGTTTTATCCTCTGATCTACAATGGGGAACTCACATCTCTGATTTTTCCAAAGCCAACAAAATATGACATTTATCCACCCTCATCCCTCCTATAAAACTTATCTCTGCCAAATGCTGTCTGGGCCTTCCCCAATCTGCTCTTTCCCTCGCTAAAGCCCCCACTTTAAACACTTTTTCCATTTCCCTGGTACTCCATATTTGCCTATTCCAGCTACAGAACTTTAATGCTCCAGCTCTGGCTTATGCCTGCACCCTGCCGTGCCACGTTCCCTCTCCTACCCCCTGCATGTTAAGCAGCTCCCCACAACCACTGCTGTCCTTATTCTCCTCTTCATCTCCTGAAGACTTCACTCTATATTAAAACACAGCACTGCCCTCAAGTACATGCTCCTTTCCTCAGCATGAAATTGATTTAATTAATGTGAGTCAATTAACTAGATTGGGTATCTAGCAATTCCTGAGAGTTAGTGTTAGCAAATAAGATTAGGAAAGTGGCACATTCTGCAGTGACAATAATATACAACAGCAGCTTTTCTCTGTCAGCCTAACTTCTGTCAGGATACAAGTGCTGCCACCACACAGGAAGCAATGATACAACACACTAATTTTGTCTTCTTTAGCATTCTGCAAATTCTAACACTGAAAGTTGCCCATATACTGCACACCAGAGCGTCCTGGAAGTTTCCCAGTGAGAAGAACTTCTTGCAAATAGAAGAAATGGTTTTGGAAATAAAGTGTTAAATTATATTTCGCATTTCTGCAGTCTTTGCAAGCAGCAAAATCTTGCCCGAGACACCAGCACAGATATGTACTGGATGAGATTTTAAAAGTATTTCCTATTCTGATTTTTTTAGAAAACGCAACAATCAGAAAAGCCTCTAAAAATGAAAAAGCAAGACAAAAAACCTGAGACTTTCTAGTGCCTTTTACAGAAAAAAAAAACCCTATTGCAACAGGGAGTGCACAGCACAAGGGCTGGGCTAGTAAACACAGCAAAGGCACTGTTCCATCATGTGCCCAAGGCAGGCAGGCTTTCTCCAGGTCACTCACAGAGGCAGCCCCTCTGCCTGTTCCTATGGAGAAGCAGCAGCCAGCACAGCACTGTCCTCTCTCATGCTGCTGGGGTTAAGGACTGTCCTTATGCACATCAGAGGACAAGAGCTATTGGTGTCATAGAGCTGGCCTCTCCTTCAGTGTGCATTTCAAGAGAAGGAGCACCCCGCGCTTTCTCACTCCTCTGCAAGAACAAGTATTTTCAAGTCCCTGCTTGACCTGCTAAAAAAAATGGTTAAATCAATATCTGGCAGTGTTCACACACAGTTCTGTGATCCACTAAGGACTCTTGATTTTTTCATCTCATTCCTGTTAATTCCATTTCCTCTGTGTCTAATACACTGGTACCTTTCTTTCCTGGAGCCTGTTCCCTTCATCATTATTATAGCTGATATAGAGACATTTAGGTCAGTCCAGATGAACTAGGGGTACCACATCTACTCCCTAGGTGGCAACACAATAGTTGTTTCTGGTAGAAACACTGATACAGGTGCAATGTTTCAGCTATAGTAAAGATGAAAGGCATAACAAGAAAACACTCAAAGGACCTGAGAAAATGGAAGATGAGAGGATATTTCTCAGAGACAGGGAGGTAAATGAGCATTTTGTTTTCTATTTATATTTTGTTAGCCCTCTTTCCTCAGTTTATGGAACAATATTTGTCCATGTTATGGTCCTTTTTATTACATAATTAATACTACATATGCTACATTAATCTGCAATTGCTCTAAGAATATAGCAAAGATACTATTCAGCATTCCCCTTGTGCTCCTAACATTTTGGTTTGTGTTTAACCAGCTCCTTAGCTGATAAGTGGACAGAGTAAGTTCCCCACTGCTGCTCAAGTAATAATGCTATACAACTAAGTAAGAATACACACGGCAATATCCAAACACAGCTATGCTTTTACTATGACAATAATTGTCAGTAAAGGGACAAGCACAGCCCTTTTTCTGCAAAGCCTGAATAAATAAATGAGCTTTGTCTAGGAAATTCAGAAGAGACTTGAAGGGAAATAAATTCTGGAGTTAATCATTCATCTTGAAGTGGTGTGACTGCTGAGCAGCTCTTCAGCCCACTGTAAAGCCTTTCAGCTGTCGCAATTACTACAGGGTGTTAGACCCACGGGTCTGTACAGTTCTGGTTTTGCTAGTCGTGTCCGTGGCTTGCACTGTTCAACTGAATTTTCCCCAGTTTAGCTACATGGAGAAAGGCACCGAGGATTACCACACTACAGCATGTATGCATATCCTGTCCATAGCCCGATCTGTTCATCTTCCTGTTTTTCTCTTTCCTCACAGCTAGCTGTGTTCAGTGCCTAGCAAGGCATTCCCCTTTAGGATATTATCATGAACAAGCAAAGATTAGCTATGGCAACTGCATGCATGATAAGAACACTGTATAAATGAATATTATCCCAGCAACATTAACTTAATTATTTTGATAACATTGGAAAGGTTACTTCTCCACTTTTGCAAAGGCAAGCTCTGTATATTTTTAGAGGGCAAAACACAGCCACAATCAGAAAGCTTTGGTCTGCTATTCAATATAGTATATAAAAGGTTTATGGATTTCATCAAAACTGGTTAGTTTATTGTCTAGACCACAGATTATTTTTCATAAGATTTTTTGTCATATCTGTGAGCCGTTTTGTAATGATGGATGAGACTAGTGCCTTAAAATCATCATTTTCTGTAAGCAGAGAAACCCACTGAACCCTGTCAGATGGAATATCACCTTCTCCCCTGGAGCCTTATAATGTAAGGGCATAATCTATTCTCACAGGGGTATACAGGAGTCCAGAACCAAACCTACACTTAACTAAAGGGTTGTGATATGGGCATAGAATATGAATTACACAGTTATAATAGGAGTTTTAAAGTTTTGCTTGCATAAGCTGAAATTGCTACTGAAACATTATACCAACCACAAGCTCTGGCACTCAAATCAAAGCTGGTGATTTTGGCCCTTCTAAGAAATGACGTTTCTAGAAACAGTGTCTGTCATTGTTAGTTTTATTTTCTCATAAAATGAGAACTATGGATCATGTGAAGGCATAAGTGTCAAGCAAAATCTATGTTCAGTTTACAAAGAAGTGAAACTGTATACCTTCTATAATTTCAGTCCAAATGCTAGAGCTTAGCAAGCCATACAGTCGATTGTATGCACAGAAATAAATCACAGTTTGTATATGTATGGCTCTTGAAACACATTTTTCTACAGGTATAATGACAAGGAGCGCAAATATACAGGAGATTGGAAAATCAACTATATGTAATCATTCTCTTCTGTAGAGGAATTAAAGACACTTACAGTAATGGACTAGGCATCAACCACCGCCAAAGGTATCAACAATTTTCACTTTTACCATTTATCACTTAGAAAAATCTGCTCGCTGCTTCTGTCTTCCTCTACATGGTTTCAGAGTTAAAAATTAAATATGCAGCTTCACATTTCATTTTTAACAGTTAATTGCTGCATAAATACACAGCATAAAGCAAAGCACAGACATTTTATAAAATTAGAATGGTTCTGAAATATTCAGTTGCCTCTTTATTTACATTTCTTACGCAGTAGATACATTTGAAAGACCTACTCTGAAGTGATTTTTTCTACAGTAAGGCAAAGTTAAATTTGCCTAGACAGCACCTGAACCAAAAATTTAAACTCCTCATCATTTTGAAGGCAATAGAATTGACATTTATTGCTGTGCCATACCAAACTTCAGCCCCACCTCTGGATAACTAAAGACTACAGGGCAGGTGGATGCTTTAAGAGCCTTCCCTGGAGCCTTCCAGTACATCCTGTGTTGTCTGTTTAGATGATAAACTCCTGGAAATGCCTGGACCTGAACATTTTTCTGTGTTTTGTGCAGCTCTACTTCTTATGGTGTTTAGAATGACCATCACGATTAATCCATAGATAAACTACCCTAAGGAAGCCAATGCTGCCTGCCCTGCAAGAGCGTGGCCTCAAATGTGGCATAAATACCATTTGCTCTCTGTTATTTACACTGCCTATTATGGCTCCCCAGGGAGCCATGCGTCCAACGCCTAAATTCACAGGTCATGCAGGGGAGGTAAGCACCAACTTTATTGGACTGTGAATTAGGCCACTGATCTGTAACACCCCCAAAGCCTGCATGCTGATGATATATATGTATATATCATCAGCAGACATCAGCAAACCCTTGCTGACTTCCTGACCAAAGCCACCCCCAGAACGAGCCAGAACACTGCACTGCGCAACAGTGCTACCGCCCGCCTTGGCGAACCTGTAGAAAAATTGTGTCATGTCATACGGAGTTCAGCTCTTTCAATATTAAAAACCAAGGTAGAGTAATGCATCTCGAATTATCAAATGACCACATGCTAATGTGATTTTCCCTGTCGACTGCTTTCACAATAACTGAAACAACAGTCACTTGAGCAGTGGAAAAAAAGAAAGAAAAAACCAAACAAGTGAAAAATATCTAGGTCATTTCCAGCTAAAGGATTAAATTTATTTTCAGTATCTCAACCTTGTTTTTTACTTAATTTGATGGTATGAGAGGACATTATTGACACATGGCCATTGTGCATACCCAGCCACATGTGCCTGTGGGCAGTGCATGAACGAATTGCATGGTGACTGTTGTAACACTCAGACACCAATTTATAACTAAGCCATAAGACTTTAATGTAAGTTGATAGACGATTTTTGAAAGGTGAATGGCATAGGTAAGTTTCACCTTTTGCTAAATGTATATGGTTTCTGTTCTTTGGTATTTATACTTACATAACATGGCTTTCAAACAACTTCAGCTGGGCAGAGGCAAATTAGCTCTGTCTGCTAACTGGCTGGAGTAAACAACCCATCTGTAAAGCTTTCCTTGGGCAAGGGGTTTCTTTCCCATTTGCGCTTAAAAGGACGTGGAAGCACAGAAAAAAAACAATCCAAAGGGGGAAGAGAAGGGCAAAGAGACATGCCAAAAGAGATACATATATGTATTCTACTGCCTGTTAGGATACTAAATTCCTGGCAGGGTTCACGTGGCTATCTTTCTCTGTGCTCTTTCTAGCACTAAATCTTATTTCCAATGTTTAGAAACAAGAATTGTGATAAAATCTGTTGACAAAATCTCCTAAGAAACACAGGAGAATTTGCCCTGGTGGTGTAGAATACTGCTGTTCAACATATGACAACATACAGTTTGAATTACAAATTAATGTCATGTATGAAAATAAAAGTAAGTCTAATTCTCACCTGTACTGGCTTTGTATGGCAAGGTTTCGGTAGCATGGGTGTTACAGGGGTGGCTTCTGTGAGAAGCTGAGAGAAGCTTGCCCCATGTTCAGCAGAGCTGATGCCAGCTCCAGGAGAGACCCAAGCCCATCTGTCACTACGGTAGCACTTCTGAGGTAATGTGGGGAAAAAACTGCTGGGAAAGAGCAGCTGGAGAAAGGAGAATATGCCAGAGAAACAGCCCTGCAGACACTGAGGTCAGTGCAGAAGGAGGGGCAGGAGGTGCTCCAGGCACCAGGGCAGAGATTCCCCTGCAGCCCGTGGTGAGGCAGGATGTGACTCCACAGCCCATGGGGGTTCATGGAGGAGCAGAGATCCACCTGCAGCCTGCGAAGGACCCCACACTGGAGCTGGTGGAGGTCTGAAAGAGTCTATGACCCCCAGGGAAGCCCAGCAGGGTCCTGGCAGGACTTGTGACCCCACAGGGGACACTGGACTGCACCCTGAGGGAGGGACTCACACTGGAGCAGTTTGTGAAGAACTGCAGCCAGTGAGAAAGACTCATGATGGAGCAGGTTGTGGAGGACTGTCTCCTGTGGGGGGTCCCCATGCTGTAGCAAGGGAAGAGGTGAGGAGCCCCGCACCTGAGGAGGAAGGGGCAGCAGAGACATGTGATGAACTGACCGCAAGCTCCATTTTTGTACCCCTGCACTGCTGGGAGGAACAAGGTAGAGAAAATCAGGAGTGAAGTTAAGCCTGGAAAGAGGGAGAGATGAGGGAAAAGTGTTTTAAGATTTTTGTTTATTTATGCAGTACCTTTCTCTGATTTGATTGGTAATAATTTCCCTCCCCCCCACCCCCCCAAGCTGAGTCAGTTTTTCCCATGATAGTACCGGGTGAGTGATGTCTCCCTGTCCTTATCTCAACTCATGCATCTTTCATCATGTTTTCTCTCCCCAGCTCAGCTGAGGTGGGCAGTGATAGAGCTGCTTTGGTGGGCACCTGGCATCCAGCCAAGGTCAACCCACCATATCACCCTGGTGTCATTTACACACCCAGTAGTCTTTAGTCAAAAATTACAGCAGCAGTTACTTCAATCAATACTGAACACCTAGAAAATCTATTTAAGGAAGTCTCTACAATACTTAGAAGGCTTAACATATCTGTTTTAGTCAATCAAAAAACTCAAGAATCGCTGTTCTTCTGAGTAGTAAAATCCCCTCACATTAAATTACACATATATACACTTGCACAAAAGAAATTTTCAAGAGAATAAGGGAGAATCTCTCTCCCGCTGCACTGAGCTGTGAGTCATGAACACTTCCAACAGTCCACATTCAGTTGTTTTATGTCTTTTTCACAAAGGAACTAATTTCAGCCCAGAACTTAGACAGATGCTTAATAACCTGTTAGGTTGTTCCAATACAGCCAGAAAAACAACTATTTACTCTGTGTCATGTTTGAGTTCCATAGTATTCACGTTCTAAAAAAGGATAATGAACTTCTAAACACTTTCCAATAAATGTTACTATAATTTTAGGCCTTCCTCAACAGGAATATTCTACAAGCTCCAGACATGTCAATCAAAATTTTGTATTAAATTTTACCTTTTAATAATTTAAATCTACTGGACAAACACAGGATATTCCAGGTTAATAGTTGCCCTCTTTCACACTGAGCTTGAATAGGTCAACACAGAAAGTTCAAAGGCTATCTTGTATTTCTCTAGCATCAGCTAGCAACAGCTATTCTTGGCCTTAAAATATGATGCCAAAACTGCTTGAAACAAAGGGGATTCCCCAGGTCAGCCAGGAATGTCAGCTTGTCTCTGGGATGAAGGAAGCGTATAGAGTCAGCTGGGAGCAGGAACAAAGCAATCTAAGAAATGGAAAAGGGATAGAGACAGAGATGCTGATTTCAGCCAGTGAAACAGTTCCCATAGGTCCAGTTCAGCCGGCACCAAAAATGAAACAGCTGGAACTCCCTGCCTTCTACAGAGGTCCAGTTCAGCTCCTGACTGCTTCCTAAGTCAAGCACGGCTGACATACATTTACATCTGCCTACTCAAGGTACGAGCATGGAGAGGTCCACTCCAAAGAATTTCTTAAAAGTATCAGACCTTCCAACCGCATTCCAAATTACTTCATGGAGTGTGACAAAATCAAAAGGAAAGGAGCGGAAACAGACGAGTGATGCAAGACACTGCCACAGAGAACTGCCAGGATTCAAATGGGCTTTTTTTTTTCAATTCTTTTAATTAGCCTCAACTTTACTACAGTTCAAATTAAAGCATCGCCACATGCTATGGATCCCAAGCAAAGCTCAGATTTCTAAAAATCCATTTTCATAAAAATACACACATAAAGCACTTACTTAAAAAACTACAGCTTCTTGAAAGATAGTAATTGAGAAATACAAGTACCTGTTGTCCCCACGAGCAGGATCCTTGGGTTTAGCATCACTATCATAAACAAAACGCTCTTGGGAGATGACTATGATGTTGTCTGTAGTCTCATTTCCCAAGATAGTGATAACAGGATAACCCATCTGTAGTGTCCACTGATCCATTACCTCTTGGATATTTACAGATTTTCCAACCCTTTTTAAAGCCTTGAAGAAAAAAAGGGAAGTTTCAATACACTGAAGCAGTATCAACACATAAAACTTTTTGTTTGTCCCCAGGATCATAACTGCTTTTGGAGGTTAAAAAAACCATCACGTGTGTGTGTGCAGACACACACACACATTTACACCCAATACACACACACTACATAACTGAACTTAAGGCTCTGTGTATCTTAAAAATAAATGTTGAGTAATCTTGACAGAGAGGAGAGTGACAGTCAGAAAGTCATGTTTCCTACATCATTCAAGTACTTCTGCTGTAACAGAAGAAATAACCTGCTTTACAGGATTTTAACAAGAACCACAGAAATACTGGGTAGCTATTCTTAACCAGCTAAGGTTAAAAAAGACCCAGTGTTAGCTGATCTAGGCACCTACAATAAGGCATATTTGAAGGGCCTTAATTTCTAAAAATACAGAGTTTCTCTGTTCTGAAAATCAAATGACTAGTTATTTGAAAATACTGTCCCTTATGTCCAAAGTGAGGCTATGTATACCAAGATATCCCCTCCTGCTTCATAAACTGCACCTGTCACAACACATGGAGGATTAATGTGTTCGTATTTGATTCCATATGTCAATAAAAATGCTGTTTTACTAGTGGATTTTCATCTGAAACACAAAGAGATACTATGGCATCGTGGGAAATGAGACTGGATATGAGGAGAAAGAGGCATCATTTGTTCTTCAGCGACGGACATGCTCCTAGCTGTCGAACAAAGATCACAGACTGAGCAACCTCTGATGAATACAAGCAGAAGGTGTCTTCAGAACTGAAGCTGCAATTGCACTGCATTAGGAACAAAGGAGCTGGCAACAAGTGCATTTACAGGTGAGGCAAACAGAATTATTATCTGCAACAGTAGATATGAGCATAGAGTATAGCTATAGCGGTTATGGACCAAAATACAGTCTCATTTTTGTTCTACTTTATGGATTCTGCTGTTCTTTCAAGACAACATTCATTCCTCTGACCTCTCATCGCCCAGAACTGTCCCAGAGGCTTTAACAGAGGAAGGCAAGAAAGATTCTTGCAGTGACATTCAGCTACAGATTAAGACATGGATTTAAAAGCCTGACTGTATGTTACATGTCTCAACTCTCGTTAGCAGTCAGTACAGACATAGGACTCGGTTCAGTTGCCCACATGTAGGTGACTAATGTCATTTGACCTTTACCTGCCACTCCAAAAGGGCACAGATTTCCCCATATACCTTATGCTATATTGATTAGACACACCTGAGTGTCTTGAACATCCTACTGCATCTAATCTGGCACTAGTTGCCTATAGTTGAACTATCTCAAGATTCTAGTCAACAGTCAGTGGTTCAGGCTTATTATAAAATAATCATGTAGTGGCCAGCCAACTGAATTACTCTCTATGCTCTGCTGACTATATTGACTAGATTTCTGGGACTCCAGTTGTTCCTATTCACCTAGTGTCAAATGACATGTCGTAAAATATTCAACACATTCTTTCAGAACTGGTGTACCTAAAACAGACATGCTTCTCATGTGGCAGCTGGAAGCCAGGTAGGATAAATTAAGGTAAAACCTGTTACAAGTCTGTGAATGGGCAACTGAAGACTCAGTGAGAACTGGATCTCAGACACCTAGTTTACATGTATATACCTGCTTGTCTAGATAAATGAAGATGCCTTGACCTCCAGCTGAATCCTAGCTTTGGTGTCAATAGTTACAACTAGTACTTGTGCCAAAACTCTGGGACTGTACTCCATTGCCTCGCACTCTGTCTATTTCTGGAGAAGACTCAGACTAGCTCCAACAAGTCCCATAGAGGAGAAATTCAGGCATGCTTCACTCATCTTACAGAAATTATAGTCTGCCATTATGGAGCCCTAGACCAGGCTCTAGAACTCAAGCCAAGCCTGGATATAGTAATATAAGTCCCTACAGCATGCCAAATGTTACAGTAAATAGTTCTCTGTTTACACCAAACTTTAAAGCTGTAATAGTTCCGTCCCTTGCAAAAATCTTAACTCCATACAAAATCACAAACAGACGTGATGGAAATGCCAAAGCTCAGCACATTCACGTGCTTTCCAGCTTATGGGTCTCAGTGTGCTGCCACTGAAGTCAATGACAGCAGATTCCATGAAGTATCTTTCACTGCACATCAGTGACATAGCAGCACATGCAGGGAAATATATTCTAACACAACAAAGAATAGAAATGCTGCAGAACTCATATTTTTAATGTTGCCACTAGGCTAACTCAAATGGAATTTCTTTGCATCAGTTTTTATATTTGCTCTGTGGTTTGAAGATCTCAATAAGCACTATTCACTCCCGATCTCACCAAGAAAAATACCATAGCAAATTCCTGTTTCTCCCTCACTGCAATAGATTAAAGCATTTTACCTTTGACAATGTGTTCCAGAGATCATTTCTGGCTGCATTGCCATACTTGTGAATGGTTAAATAGTCCTACAGAAAAAAAAGAAAAATACAAGTCAGTATTACTATACACAAGCTAAACAACTAGAGCTGTGCATCACTGCTATTAGAAGTTAAATCACATCAACGCTTGCATTTGTTAGAAATCTAGAAATATACAATATGTTCATCCTAAGGGAATAAACAAACAGTTTCTTAAGCTAGTTTGCAATGCAAAAATTGTTGCTAAAAATTTCATTTACAATATTTAATGCTCTTCCTTTTCTGTGTAAGTCATTCTATAAGCTAAATATTTTGAATATATATATTTAGAATACACGTCTAACCTTAGGAGGGGTTCCTAGGTAATTCTTGGCAACGAAAGGAGAAGCTGATGAAACACAGTTCCAGCTGCTATTTTAGCAGGTCATTCTGCTTTTTCTAGTGTCAAAAATTTGTTCAGTCGGATGACAGTTGGATTCATTACAGAAGATTTAACTGAGCAACAGTCTATCTGAACTCCAAACTCTTATCTAGGGAGATCCTGGCCCTTCAATGTCAAAATACATCATACTGGCAACTAGGGTTGTAACAGGTTATCACAAAGGCTCTCCACAACAGGGAGCAGTGAAGGACACGTGACAGGAACCCAACTCTGTGCCTGTGCACCGGTACCTACATGTGTGTTTTCATGCCATATGTGACTCAGAGTCTGAGGAGGTTATAAACTGAATGCTTTCACTTATTCTGCCACAGTTTCAATAACTGAAGGTCCGTTCTTCTCCCATAACAACCAGAAAGATCATTCCCAATAAGCTTCCATCATATTAAAATAACTTCCCAAATTAATAGTTTAAGCATATGACTAGCTTGGGTCTAGGTCTTTCACACATGAAATACTTCCTTTTTTTAATGACTTCTGGAGAGACACCACTGTTGTTTCCCATCATCTCATGTCCCTTGACAACAGCTCAGTTACAAAAGTGAAATTCAGCAGTGATTATTTGAATAACATACATTTCAAGCATTTGGTTGGGAGAATTAAGTGAAAAAAACAGATCAGAGGTTGTACATCAACTGGTTCTCCTACAATTGAATTTCTACCATCCTCACTTTACACAATGGTAGAAGACAAACCCTAATTTACTGCACAATGATAAAACTGGGACAAATTTGCTGACTGTGTTATCTGTGCTTTGTGTGAAGTAAGATACTTTGGGAATAATTAGTATTTGGAAAGCAAATTTTCTGATACACAAATTGTAGCACCTGTGACAGATTTAGCTTTTGTCAGCCAACTCATAGCAAAACAAGCAACAACTCCCATTTAATCACAGATTAGGAAGGCTAAATGAGAACACTGACTCTGTAAATGCAGTTCTGAGTCTTAACAATGTCATGAGACTAACTCAGAAAAAAAGCATTATATAGGCTGCACCTACAGCACACTGTGCTTCCATTTTGTCTAAAAATACAGAATCATTTAAGGCACAGTGAAACATTCAATAGCTTCCAAAGCTAAAGAAGTTGAATTGAAAATTAGAAAGCTAAAACAGGAATAAACAAAAGTGGGACAAGGTAAATAAATAACAACAGATATACGATCTGCATTTTAAGCAGTACTAGAAAATGCTGCATATATTGGTCCTTCTGAGAGATGTTTTCAGAATCATTACAGAGCAAAATAAAATGGGTAGAACACTTGAGGACTTCATCCAGGCAATAATCCTGTTTACCAGTCTACCATTCGACATTATATTTGACTTCCACATTTTGTGTTCAGAAAGACTGCAAAGAGATTAAATGCTTCTGCCCTTTTCTTTTGGGTTTGGTTTTGTTTGGGCTTTTTCCTTCCAATACATAGATTGGGATGTTTAAATGTGGCTTGTCACTCAGTCAAAAATTTATTATCGTCCAATCTAACATGTTTATCTCACAAGGAAAAACGAAAGGAATACTAACCTTTACCATGTAATAAGAAAATACAATAGGCAACGAAACATCTTGGTACAGTCCTTGTACCATACAACTTAATCATCAATTTTGTCATTATTTCATGAAAGTTGCATCAAGACCATAAACACAGCATAAAACTAGAAGTGTTATCAAATGCATACTACACAAAAAGCAGTCCTAAGTGACACCATGCATCAAAACAGGCTTTCAGTAGTAAATCTACACTGCAATCTCAAATCTGAGTGCACTTTCCAGAGGCACAAGAGCCAAAGGCTTCTGAACCAGGTCCCATCAGATATCCTCCTATTCCTATCCTCATATATTGTTTTCAACAATTACCAGTAGCAGACACTTGGAAACAGTATAAAACCAGAAAAGCATACAGTGGTACCTCCCACAACTGCTCTTCCATCATCCAGCACTTCATGGCACAAGAAATCCTAAGCAGATTAGTATCCTTCCATTTAATAGTTATCTTCTGTGACTTTGGCCAGTAGCAACTTCTGAACCTATACAAATTTGCACTTGCAACACCTTATGAGAAAGCATTTCCCACCTCAGTGATCTGTTGTGTGGTACCTGTTCCAAATGCTTGCCTGTCTGCTGGTTTCATCTGCTGCTTCCTACTTCTGGCATAGAAGACATAGTGCATTACTGTTCCCCACTTCACTCTCCCCAAGCCACTGATATTTTTACAGATCTTTATGGAATATGTGTCCACCCCTGAGCTTATACAGGTTTTATACAGAGAACTCCACCAGACCCAACCACTCCCAGCTCTGCTGCAAAGTTATACCACCACCCCAGCTGCTGACTCCAAAGGTAGTTTGAATAGTTTCTGTGACCCTGCCTGAACTTTCATTACCAGATGATCAGCCTCACCTTCTCTTCCGTTTACAGGCATTCAGCTTAAAAAGGAGAAGACGTATCTCTTTACATCATATGCATATAATACACATCAGGAAGTAGTAAAAGAGGAGCCAAAGATCTATACATACGCTGCTTGTCTGTTCTAAGAATGGAACAAGCAGGAATATAATCCATTTTTCCTCCTGGGGACCCATATCTAAGTCTTAAGCAGCTTGCAAAGGGGCAGAATACATGTTCTCATTCACTGTAATTCTCCAGGGCAGGAGTATTAACCACCCCTTTGCCTGTACATTCAGTAGAAAAACCAAAGCAAACAGAAGAGAGACGCAAGCCAAAGAATGGAAAAGGAGGATGACACTGAAAACACAGCTGTCTGAATCTAAGCTGTGCTCAGCACAGCTCCAAGGGAGGCAAAGTGACTTAAAGCCACTTATTCATAAACACATATGCCCAAAACCATCTGGCTGCAAGGCTGCTTCCCATCATAAACTTGCAAGTCTACCACCGACAAAAGCTGTTCCATCGACAGGAGTATGCTGGAGCATGGAGATATGCATTAGCCACCTTCCTTTCAGCTATAACCCTACAGTACACGTGAGCACAAAAGATGGCATGAACGTCTCTTTAACAACTCAAGAGCGCTCTTCTACAACTCTTCCATTCTCCTTCACTGTAATGCTGCCTCTAATTTTTTTCATTTTCATGGAGAAAGTAGGAAGAGAGTTCACAGACCGTAGGGCACTGTCACTCAACATGAAAATCAATCAAAAACACACATCCAAAAGTAATCATTTGGATTTACATTTTCGGCATGCATCCTCTTGTAATATACTTCCTAATATCTTGACATTAAAACATGAAGCCACTCTTTGCCAAAAAGAATAATGGAATATGATCCATTCACCTCTATCAATAAAAAATTAATCAGACAATGCAGTTTTCTAACATGTTTTAGCAATTCTTAACATTAAATAAATAAATAAATAAATATTCTGACTCTGTGATACCATGAAAACAAAGTCCATTTACTGCACAACCAAAACATGAGATCTTTCCAAAAATCCCAACAGATTTGGACTACAGCACAATGTGTTATCAAACAGTAATCTTAATCCCCCCCCAAAAAAAGAATTAAAAGGCTCAATGCTTTTGAAATTATTTCTTGAAAACTGGAGCAGATAGCTTGAACAGTAGTAGGAACAGTGAAAAATGCTAAAGGATTTTGAAAGATGGTTTTAGTAATGCTGTATTGATTAAGCTTGTAGACGTTTTATTGTATTAGGTTTTTTTAA
>QWTY01041775.1:0-18644 GCA_008033365.1 Pseudorectes ferrugineus | reverse complement strand
AGCCCATATTAGACACCAGAGAATCCTCAAGGGCAGGGAAATACAACCACAGGCACCCCAGTTTTTTCCCTTTTCCAGCCAGAGGTGCATTTGTAGCCTGCAAACTTCCTCATGCCGACAGCAGAGGAGGGCTGGGCACGGACCCTACCTGGCCGCGGGACCAGCGTGTCCCATGGTGGGGGAGCTGCGCATCTCCCCCCATCTCTGGCCCTGTAGCTGGGGCCGGGCGGGGGTCAGGGGCGCTTGTTGAGCATCCCCAGGGGAAGAGCACGGCAGTGTGCGGGGCACGGTGCAGGGTACGGCACAGCCCTCGTCGGCTCCGTCCGCAGCAGCGGCTCGCTGCCGGAGAACATTCCAGGGAGGCTGGCGCGGGGCCAGCGCCGCGGGGCAGGGAAAGGGGCCTTTTATGGAAGCGTTTCTGCATTAGAATAAAATCATAATAATAATGCGCAGGGGAAGGGAGCGGGAGGAGGAGGAACCCCTGAAGAAAACAGCGAGACGGGATGGGAACAGGCTGGCAGCCGGGGAGGGGAGCAGGCGCTGGGCATCACCCTCTGGGGACCAGGATGGGATGGGATATGGGTGCTCCAAGTGGGGTGCTTGGGGCAAATCCTTCTTATAATGGCCTGGGGCAGGAGAGGCAGAGTGGGGTGCAGTGGGTCCCCGTGCTGCCATGGTAGAGGACCAGCCCCTGAGTGGTGTTTGCCATCTTGGCTCCATCCTGGGATGGGGAGGGGGATGGCTGACTGGGGGTCACTGCTCCTGGTGGGGTTTGTAGAGGACAAAGTGCCCCAAATCACACCCTCCCACTACTGTTGGCATCTCTGGGCCAACACAGGGCTGGAGCGCCTGTGCCCGCTGCCCCGGCACCGACGAGGCGCTGCCTCTCCCACCCTGGCATGCTGCTGCTTCCCGACGGACTGGGGTGCACGCAAAACCCAAGGTTAATTGTCAGTAATTGCCGCTGGTAATTAAGGTAACAATAGCCGGGCTGTTCAGCTGGCGGCTGCAGGAGCTCACGAGGCTGGGCTGGGGTTTGTTCCAGGAGCTGCTCTTGGCATCAGGCGTCCGCCCTGCGCCGCGCTGCGCTGTGCCCGCCGTGCCCACCCGGGCTGGGGCTGGGGCTGGGGCTGTCCTGGCTCCCTGGCCAAGGATGAATGGCACAGCTGCCATGGCCCTGAGCCTGCTCCCATTCCCAGAAAGCCAGCCTTGACCTTGGGATGCTGCCTGTGCTCCTGCCTGGGGTGGCAGCAGTGCCCCTGTCACTTGCTTGGGTGGGTGCTGTTTTCCCTGTGGGGTGGGTGGGGGGTGAATGCTGCATTCCAGCCTCTTCCCATGTTGGACAGGGGTCTTCAGGGACTAATCCTGGCTCTTTTCTGCTTCCTTGCAGGCTGTGACCCCCTGCTCCCCCACTGTCAACTATGAGCTGGTAAGTGACACCTCCACTGTGAGTCATGGGTGACAGCCAGGGCTCTGGGGATGCTAAAGCATCCTGCTCTGGGTGGGGGGCTTTCTCTGTCCTGGGGCTTCAGGATGCGAGTCTTCCACCCCCAAAACCACAGGGGTCCTGAGCTGGGGGTAAGGGCACCCCCATTTTGGTGCTGTGCCCCCCACCATTGCTGGCTGAAGGGCATCCCACAGCTGGGCAGCACAAGTTGGAGCAGCCCAGCCATCATGGGACTCCTGGAGCTGGAGCTTTTGGGGAAGAGGGGCTTGCAGGGTTGCAGAGAGGGACAGGCAGATAGGACGTGACCATCCAGGTCTCCGGGGTCCCCTGGCGCAGAGGGCCTTCCCTCCCTGGCCAGATCTGGGGCGGTTTCTTGCACACCCGGAGATGGCTGTACCAGATGTGCCTTTGGCTCAGGGCGCCCAAGGCCATGCATTTGCAGCTCTTGTTATTGTCACCCTTTACTATTGTCTCTCCTGGGGGTCTCTAATGATCTGCTGGGGCCAGGGCGTCTCACGGCTGTTCCCACCCTGTCCTCTCTGGACACCAGGAGAACAGCTGGACGCATCATCTCCGTTCACCCTGTCCTGGGGAGGGCGGGTGTGGGGGTACTGGGCAGACAGCCACAGTCCTTTGTCACACTGCTCCAGGCCATGACTGGGCTCTGGAGGTAACAGACCACTGGGATGTCACCTGGAGCCGGGCCATGGCCAGCAAGAGGATTGGGAAGCATGGCACGATGGTGCCTACCAGGCAGCATCTTGCCAGCAGAGCAGCTCCCCTGCCCCATCCCCAGCCTGGCCGTGCCCGTGGCAGCAGGCAGAGCAGGCACGGGCAGTGGAGAGACTGGCATAGCCTGGGGCCAGCGTGGCAGCCCTTCCTTTTCGCTCCAGACGTGTGCCAAGGCTTGCTGGGGCAGGCGCCGGGGAGAGGAGGCCCTGGCAGGGTTTCAGCTGGGGCTCGGCAGCCTGGCAGTGCCGCAATATCCGTGCCTCACATGGGGCCCTGGGCTGGGCGCCCCACAGCTGGGCAGGGGGCTCACCTGGAAAGTGAGTGTAAGGGGGATGACCACCTGCAAGCTCGTGAGGGCAGCACGAGAGCCCAAGTGAGCGAGGGCACGGGGTAGGAGTGGAGCATGCTGCCTGCCCTGGGGCCCCACAGTGGTTATCTGCCCCGGGTTTAATCTCTGCCTGCACCCCCCGTCCCTGCCAACCTCCTTGGGCACTTATCGACAGCAAAAATATGTTGGCTTCGAGCTGGGACCGTTACTGTGGCTTTGGGAGGAAATCGAAAGGGCTTTGCCCTGTCTCGTGGATGGAAATGTCTGCTCTGGCCCTGCTGCCAGGAGTAGAGCAGCCTGGTTTTGGGGGTGACCTCCATCCTCCTGGTCCCAAGGCTCCCATCTGGGGACCCACTCAGCTGGGTCCTTTTGCTGTGCCACCCCCAGGCACCACAACCACCATTCCCAGACAGAGGTATCTGTCTC
This sequence comes from Pseudorectes ferrugineus, assembly GCA_008033365.1. Taxonomy (NCBI): domain Eukaryota; kingdom Metazoa; phylum Chordata; class Aves; order Passeriformes; genus Pseudorectes; species Pseudorectes ferrugineus. The sequence continues at coordinate 15,711 of QWTY01041775.1, read as the reverse complement.
CTGCTTCCTATATTTGGGGTCCAGACACTTTGCCCCACCCCAGGAAGTTAATTCCTGTTCCCAGCCTCCATTCAGAGCTCTCTCCAGTGGCATGTCGCCAAATTTCCCCCTGTTTTGAGCATCTCAGACCCTGGCTCTGCTCCCACTGGGGTCCTTCACTGGCCCTGTGGGATCAGGCTTATCTTGGGGAGCTGGTCCTGTTGGTGGCCAGTGGCCAGGCTGGGTGTGGGACCGCGCTGGGCTTGCCCTGTTGTTTACTTCCTAGCTGTAGGGTCGGACCATGGAGGATCCATCTGGAATCCCAGGGATGTGGGGGGCACCAGCTGCCCATCAGGGAGCAGGCTCAGGGTTCAGCCAAGTGCTTCCCATTGGGAGCAATGGCTCAGTGCCAGTGGTGGTGGCTGAGAGGCAGGATGGCAGCATCCTTGGTACCTGAGTATCCCAGCTCTGCACTTGGGTTTTGGGGGATTCCCCACCTTCAGGAAGAGCACACATGTTGGCAGGCAGGGAAGGAAACGGGACCGTGGTGCATTTCCTAGGAAGCACCAGAAATAGCCAGGGGGAACTTTTGACCCTGGCCCTGCTCTGTGTGTGTCTCTCTCTCAATCTCTCCTCTCTCGCTTGCCTTTTTCTCACCCTCTCCTTGCTCCTGCCTGCAGCCATCCCCGGGGGAGAGCATCACCAAGCAGGTAGAAGTCCTGGTAAGTGCAACCAGTCACAGAAGCTGATCTCTGCCTCACGACCTCCTGGGGGGTCACTGGTACCTGTCCCATTGCTGCAAGCACGCCCTGCACCCAAAATCCCTCAGCCTGGAACACTCCTGTACTTTCCCAATGTACCTGGGACCCTGAAATCCTCTCTCCTGGCCAGCCCAGGTGATGATGGCCATGCCAAAGGCCAAGCGAGATGCCCAGGGTTGGTGGCAGAGGCGGTGGTGGAGCCCAGCATATTGGGGGCCGAGGCTTTTGCTGCAAAGCTGGCTTTCCTGTCCCGGAGCTGGGGATCTGTTATTTAATCTGAGGACATGAAATTGCTAAGACAGTGTAGACAAACGCACTGCCAAAGTCAACGCGGACAGCTTCCCCCCGCCCGCAGCCAGCTTGCTGGCCTCCCTGCCTGTTGGGGCTGGGACCCAAGGGATGGAGGCATGGTGGTTCCCACGAGGAAGAGGATGACAGCCTTCCTCACCTGAGATCTGGCTTTGCCTCATCCCTTTGGTTGTCCAGGAGATGTTTCCAACCCTGAGAAAGAGCATCCTTAGCTAGAAAAATCCAGTCAGAAACCTCCTTTGCTGGCTTTGCTGTTTTTCAGGGAAGTTCCCTGGTATTTCTGAAGCCTTTCTCGTGCCTTTCATCACCCTTTCCAAGCAGAAGGGACCTGCAGGTTTTGGATGCTGCCGGGAGCTTGGGGACACGCCAAGCTAGCCTGGGACCGGAAGGGATATCCTTGATGGGGTTGGCTGAGGGATCTTCAGCCCAAAGTGACTGAGACCAGCCTGCCCTGTGCTGGGCTGGACTGGGTTATACTGGCTTGGCTGGAGTCTCTCTCCACAGGGGACGTTTGCAAGGTCTCCCAGCCCAGCGGCGGGCAGCAGTGTTTAATAACAGGAGCGCTGGCTGCTATCAGCTGATCGCAGGCTGACTCTTCCTCGTGCAGGGGCTGGCGGCAGAGACGCAGCGCGGCTGCGGGTGGGAAGGGGGGAGCAGGGCAGAGCCCGGGGAGCGGGCAGAGCTCGAGGGCTCTCAACAGGGCAGGGGACACTGGAGGGCCCTGGCTGTGGGCACCCGCTCCCCCCGGTCTGGAGGGTGCCAGGAGTGGACCCGCCATGGCGTGGAAATGGATTAGCAAGGGGCTGACTGCTATCCAGGTATGGGGAGGGAGAGGGGCTCTGGTGTCCCCAGCTTGCTTGCCCTCCTGTGCCTCAGTTTACCCATGTGGGAGCTGGGGGTGAGTCCTGGTTTCCCCATGTCAGCTCTCTGTTAGGAAAGGCTGGGTTTTGGGAAGCTGCTGCAGCTGGATGGGGTGACATGGACTGATGGGGCTCCCCTGGCCGGTGGGTGTGGGACCCCAGAGATCTCCATTACGAACGTCTGCGGCACTGCACAAGCCATGGTGGGGATCCCATCCTGATCACTGGTGGGTGATGCAGGGACAAGCCCACATTCAGGTTCAGGCTTGTTCCACGCACCCTGGCTCTCCCAGGATAGGTTTTACCTCTCTTTTTGTTGCATTTTAACTCCTTATTTGCCCTCAGCAATGCTGGGGGGTTTCTGGGGTGAGCAGGCAGTTTGGGACACCCTGAGGAGAAACTGGAGGGGGAATTGTCACTACTGTCCAAGCACTTCTGGGCACTGAGGCGAAGCTGCTGCCTTCTGGAGTGGCTTTGGCTGGGAGGGGAGACATTGTCCCCAGGCTCCAGGGCTGCTGAGCCCGGCTCTGCTCTGCAGGGCAACCTGACCTTGAAAGGGGCATGCAAAGCTGGTGGAGGGTGACGCTGGCTGTCCATGGGAGCAGCCCTGGGAGTGTGCTGGGTGGGCAGAAGGTGGCAGGTAAAGAATGTCAGGGAAACCTCTCCCACCTCCTCCCGTTGCCTTGGGTGTGCTGGCTGTGGGATGCCTCAGCCCCGAGGAGAGTGGCAGCAGTCCTGCAGCTCTGGGGACCAATGGGGCATCCCAGGAATCAGCTGCAGGATGCATCTCTTATTTCTGATCCTTCCAGGCGTATTGCCTGCGTGAGATGAGTCTTTAAATGACTTCTGCTTATTAGCTGGAGATACTAAAACTAATGAGGTGCAAGTGTGTTTTTCCTCAGCGGTTTTTTTTGGAAACCCTGCTTTGTTTTTCGGCTGAGGTCACAAAGTCACAGAGCAAGCCGGCTGCAGATGAAATTTTCGAGGCCGGAGAACATGCATAAATAGAAGTTTCCTGCTCCAAGAGCTCAAACATTTCCTCCAGGCGTTTGGCTCGGTGGAGCTGGGGCCAAAGCAAACTGTCGTGCCTGGCTGGCTCCTCGATGCCGCTTGGGCAGCGAACCTGCCCCTGCTCCAGGCAGGGCCAAAGCAGCTCTGCCCCACCAGGTGTATGCCCGCAGCCTGACAGAGACAAGAGGGACTTGTGACATGCCTGGAACTGTGTCTACCTGCTCAGTGTCCTCCCAGAAGGCCCTCTGGGATCCTTTGGCAAGGCACGGGCCCCACAGGGCCCATGGCAGCTGGTCCCAGCTGCACTGGGGTTGTGAGAGTTGGGTTTTGCCTGTGGGGTCAGTGTCAAGCTGCTTGTGTCACTGGGATGCCTGGTGGGATTTGGAGACAGCGATATTTTGGGGATGTTAAGATGCTCAGTGCAGTGTGGTGGGGGTGGGATGCTTTGGCAGCACCATCAGACCCAGGTCTAGTGGGACCCCTGTGCTGGCTGTGGCTGGGTCATGGCAGTAACTTGCTTTTCCTCTCTGGTTCTTTAGGATGCCACAAAATCCCCCAGGAGTGGGCAGTCACGCTGCAAAACATCCAGGTAGCTGCCTCAGTTTCCCCTTCTGATGACCATCTCTGCTCTGCCTGCAGCTCCCTCCCAGCAGCACCTCCTTCTCCAGAGGTGCTACACCTGGGAGGTGCTCCCAATGGAGAAGGCACAGGGGTTATGACCCACCACCCCCAGCCTGGGTCCCCAAGACACCCCAAGAGGACTGGGAGCAGGGGAAAGGCTGCAGGCAGCTGTGTCCCCATGTGTCCCAGCCTGTCTTGCAGGGTGGGGAAGGGTCCCTGTGTCCCCTCCCCGTGCCGTGTCTTGACAGCGGTCCCCTCCCTTGCCCAGGAGCATGAGCCTGACTGCAGCCATGGAGAGCAGCTGTGAGCTGGACCTGGTGTACATCACGGAGCGGATCATCGCCGTCTCCTACCCCAGCGCGGCTGAGGAGCAGAGTTACTCCAGCAACCTCCGTGAAGTGGCCCACATGCTCAAGTCCAAGCATGGGAACAACTATGTGGTGAGGGGCACAGCCAGGTCCCTGTCAGGCTGGGCAAGGGGCTGGGGTGCTCAGCCACTGGGGATGGGTGCTTGCAGGGGATGGATACTGCACCCTTGTCTCCATCTGGTCTCTGTTGAGGGAGGGTCTTTGCACTATGGTGGATAGATTTTTTCTTCATTGAAGATCACCAGTCCCTTTCAGACCCCCTGGGAGTTTTTGGTCATTGTATTGCCCTGTGGCAAGGTGTTACTCAGGGTAATGTGTGCAGGGAAGCCTCTCATAGCAGGATTTGGGAAGGCTTTGGGGTGAGGAAGAGGCGAGGTGGCAGCAAGGGAGGAAGATGTCCTCTCACTCTGTTTTTCATCTTCCCTAAAGCTTTTCAACCTCTCTGAGCGGAGACGTGATGTCAACAAACTTCACCCCAAGGTGGGTCACAGCTGTGAGAATCAGGGGGGGTCTCGGGGGCCTCAGGGCAGGCCTGTCAGCAGGACCAGCTCCCTGCTACAACATGTCTGGGGAAGGAACAGCACCTTTTCTATTCTACCCAGCTGGGGAAAACCCTGAGAAAAGCACTGAGACTTCACACTATGTTTGTGGTATCTCAGCCTGACTCCCATTGCCCTCCCAGCCCCCCATTCTCAGCCCAAAACTGGCTGTTTGGAATCTCCTGGAGACCTCCCTAAGGCATTTTCCTCATCCCTGTGACAATTGGGGAGCCCTCAGAAGCTGAGCCAAGTAACCTGGGGAGAGGGGCCTGAGATCTGGGACCATGATGGGCTCCGTGGGCCAGGGATCTGGGCAGTGGGGTGCAGGGTTGGGATGTGCACGTCAGAGCAACACAGTAACGCCCACCCTGGGTATGTGCCCTGGGCTTTGCACACTGGCAGGCTGGGGACTCTGCATGGGAGTGACCCCAGGCTGTTCCCTCTGTTCAGGTGCTGGATTTTGGGTGGCCTGACATGCACACCCCTGCGCTGGAGAAGATTTGCAGCATTTGCAAAGCCATGGACACGTGGCTCAACGCGGCGACGCACAACGTGGTGGTGCTGCACAACAAGGTGGGCAGGACCCTTCATGGGGGCACAGCGATGGGGGCACTGGGGGTCTGTGGGGCTGCAGGGATGGGGCTGAGCAGCCTCAGAGGCTGAGAGATGTAGGGAATGTGGTGGTTTGTGGCTTGGGGTGTGGGTAGGTGTCAGCACATATGTGTAGATTGGTGTGTGTCTTACAAGGGTTGGGGCATCTGTGAGCTGGCGTGTGCATGTAGGGATCAGTGCGTGCCTCTGTGTGGGGTGGCTGTGCCCTGGTGCTCACCGGCCCCGCTGCCCCGGTGACACCCCTTCTGCTGTGTGCCTGCAGGGGAACCGTGGCCGGCTGGGGGTGGTAGTGGCTGCCTACATGCACTACAGCAACATCTCAGCCAGGTGAGAGAGACGTGAGGTCCTGGGGTGGCCCTGGGGCCCACTGGTGACCTCCATCCCAGTGATGCTGGGGTGCTGGTGCCAATACTTTCCTTCAACCTCATCTGCCCTTTCATCCCCACAGTGCTGACCAGGCTCTGGACAGGTTTGCCATGAAGCGCTTCTACGAGGACAAGGTGGTGCCGGTGGGACAGCCATCCCAGAAGAGGTGGGTCCTGGCACGCCTTTGCAGGCTGGGTTTTTTCCCCATAGGGTGGTTGGATGCAGGGGTCCAAGGTGGGTGTTCCTCTGGGAGTTCTGCCCCTGAGCTGCCTGTCTGCCCTCCAGGTACATCCATTACTTCAGTGGGCTCCTCTCTGGCAGCATCAAGATGAACAACAAGCCCCTCTTCCTCCACCACGTCATCATGCACGGCATCCCCAACTTCGAGTCGAAAGGCGGTAGGTGCCCCCAGCTGCTTCCCCAGCCTGCTTCCTCCCACACCACCACCCCACACTGCCTGGCCAGGCTTCTCCTCCTTGGGCGATATTTTCCGCCATTTCCTTGGCAATTTGAATTTCCCTTTCCCTCTCAGAGACTGTTCACTCATATTAGCAGGGTGCTGCCCTTTTCTGGCAGAGATGCCCTCAGGGGATGCCCTCCCGATGCTGGGCACTAACCTGAGCTGTGGGGTGACATGACATCTTTTCTGACAGCTTTTGGAAGGATGGCACCAGACTGGGATTGGGGTTTGGGATGCAGTGCCCTGTCTGGTGCTGGTAACTCACCCAGGTCATCATCCCACCCCTATCCCCAGCCCAGCACTTGCCCTAGGTCCTGCAGGACCCAAACTGGGAGGGCTTTGCCCTTTCTCAGCTCGTCCACAGCATCCTTTTTGCCCGTTGCAGATGTTGCCCTCGGTCGGTGCGGGCTGGCTGGGGCGGGGAGCGGCTGTTTGCCTTGGCTCCCTCCCTGTTTGGATTTCTCCCCCGTGACTAATCCCTGCCCTGGCCCCTCCGCCCAGCCGGCTAACAGCAGTGTGCCTTTTCTCCCCGCCTTGATGTCTTCCAGGTTGTCGGCCCTTCCTGAAAATCTACCAGGCCATGCAGCCCGTCTACACCTCGGGGATCTAGTAACTATCTCCTCGCCACGGGGCTTTCCTCCTGACCAGAGTGGGGGGCATGGCAAGCGGGGGAGGGTGGAGAGGGTCAAGGACAAGTCCCCCGTGGTCTTGTGCTCTGTGCTTAGTCTATTTGGGGTCCAGGGAACTGAAAAAAAGGGGCTTCCTTTTTTTTGGAGGTGGTAACTGGCCATACTGGGCCATACTGGGCCATACTGGACCCTTCTGCTGAGAGGGCTGTAGTGACTCCGTGTATCAGCAGAGGGAGCCTGGGGCTGCGCGGAGCCTGGGGCTGGGTGTCCCTGGAGGGAGTGGGGACAGGGATGGGGACATCTCCCTGGGAGATGAAGGCATTTCTTCTCTCCCTGCCCAAAGAACTGCTCCTCCTGCCTGGATTAGTCCTCACAGATCATGGAATATTCTTATCTGGAAGGGACCCACAAGGATCATTGAGTCCAACTCTTAAGTAAATGGCCTGTACGGGGGTTGAACCCACAACCTTGCTGTAATTAGCACCATGCTCTGACCAGCTGAGCTAATATCCTCTTTCTTTCTCCAAAAAAAGATTTTCCCCCTGTCTTAATCTCCCCACAACTTTTTTCTGATGCTGATCCTGGGAGCAGGCACTGGTGAAGGCAAAGCAGGAGTTGATTTCTCCAGCTTCTCAGACACTCTGCCAGAGCCACATCCCAGTCTGGGTGGGACCCCTGGCTGCTGGTCTCCCTGGAGGGACCAGAGCACCTCACCTCCGGGATATTCCCATCTCAACCCCCAGGACCAGGATCTCACTTCCATGCAGCCATGGGTCCCCGTTAGCTGAGATTTACTTCCAGCCTTGCCTTTCAGCTTTTAATAGACTGTTTATGGGATGCCGGTAATAAACTCCAGGTTTATCTTGCCTGTGAAATCCAACTCCTTTCTTCCCTTGTCCCTGGCTGCTGACGCCACCGCCCGTCGGCAACCCGTCGGCAGTGCTCTGGGAGGGGAGGGCTTCCCGCAGGGAAACTGAGGCAGGGAGAAGAGCCTTCCCTGAGATTTCTCCCTCCGTGTCGTAAGCCCCATTTGAGCCGTGGGAGCCGGGTGGATGGCTGATAGCCTAGCCTCAGCACTTGGAACCTGGGCAAACCCTCCCACCCAGCAGTTTTTGCACCCTTGCTGAGCTGTGCCTCAGTTTCCCCTTCCCGTCCTCCTTCCACTGGGAATGGGTGCCCCTTGAGGTGGTGGACGGGACCCCTCTCAGTCACAGGGAGGGCCAGCTCTGTGTTTTTTCCTGGCTGGATTTGGGTGGAAGGGCTGGTTGAGGGGGTGCTAGGAGTTCTTGGAGGGCTCTGCACTGTGGCTCTGCACTGGGGCTCACATGCCCCCACTGTTCCTCTCTGCAGCAATGTGCAAGGAGACAGCCAGACGGGCATCTGCATCACCATTGAGCCTGGCTTGCTGCTCAAGGGCGATATCTTGGTAAGGATCCTCAGCTCAGCTCCCGGCGTAGGGAGCAGCCAGGTGGTCGCCTTGCCTCAGGACCCCCAGATTTCCCCTTGCTTGGGTCTGGGGGCTTGTCCTGATGGCCCATCCTCGTTCCCCCCTGCAGCTGAAGTGCTACCACAAGAAGTTTCGCAGCCCTACCCGTGACGTGATTTTCCGTGTGCAGTTCCACACGTGTGCTGTGCACGATCTTGATGTTGTCTTTGGCAAGGAGGACCTGGATGAGGCCTTCAGAGGTAACTGCCCTGGCACTTCCCTGCTCCAAACTCCCTCATCCTCCTGCCCCTGTAACTCTGGTGTCATCATGGGGACATCTGGGCACCCATCCCAGATCCACCCCCGCCGAAACAGGGCACCACTGCTCCGTCTGCAGGGTGTGGTGCTACTCGGGAAGTGGTGGCACCATCATCCCTTTTGTTGCCAAAACCATTACTGATGCAGAGGGCCTGCCTCAGGGTTGTTCTGGGGGCTAAGATGCACTGCCCCATGCGGGGATATCCCCTAGCAGCTCCCAGCCTTAAGCTGGTCTGTAGGCGTGTTTGGGGTGACTGGCTACTACGGGAGGTATGGATGGAGATAGTCCCTTTATTCTGCTCTCTCCTTGCCAGATGACCGCTTCCCCGAGTATGGGAAGGTGGAGTTTGTGTTCTCCTATGGCCCTGAGAAGATCCAAGGTATGGCTGGCTCAGTGCCATGGGGGTTTGGAGCTGGGTGCTGTCTCCTTTCCCTCTCCTCAGCTGTATCCCCTGCTCCCTCCCTTGTGACCCCCACCTGCCCCATTGCAGTCCCTTTGTCACGAGGGTGGGATGAGGCGTCCAGGCAGTCAGGCTGATCTAGGAACGCCCATGGATGCCCTGTCTCTCTCGCTCTCTTCCCCAGGAGGCTGCTCTCCAAAGCCCTTGCTGGCCCAGGAGAGATGGAAGGAATGTTTGGCAATGAAGGATTCCCTTGCTCAGAAAGTCCAGACCCATGCACACTCACTGTCAGTCTGTGTGCTGGTCTCTAGGCAACCCCAAAAGCCCCAGGCAGTCTTGTACACCTTGTTTGTGAGTCTCGATGTACCTCCTGTGCTCATCCATCTCTTGAAGCTGCCCTTCCTACAGGAGTCTCCTGCCTTGCCTATGGCTCCTGCTCTTCTTTCCTTGCATGCACTTTTCTCCACGTATTCCCCCATTCTACCCTTGCTGGTTCCATTGTCATCCTGCCTGACCGTCCTGCCTCTTTCCAGGCATGGAGCACCTGGAGAACGGGCCCAGTGTTTCTGTGGACTACAACACGTCCGACCCACTCATCCGGTGGGACTCCTACGAGAACTTCAACATCCAGCGCGAGGACAGTGCAGAGGGGGCCTGGGCTGAGCCGCCCCTGCCCGGCAAGCACCTGGAGAAAGGTTAGGGCTCACAAGCTGGTCAGTGGCCAAAGTGGCCACATGGAAATACCCCTTACCCCAGGAAGGGGGACACTGGTGGGCAGCAGTGCTGGAGACAGGTGGCTGCTGGTGGGAGCAGTGTGGCCATGGGACGGGAGAGGAAGATCTCATGGACTTTGCCTTCTGCCACAGTGCTAGGGAGCTTAGGCTCTTCTTTTCAGCACTTTGCTGTCAAAGTCCTGTTTGCACAAGCAGAGTCCAGCTCTAGTTTATGATCCAGAGCTTTTGGAAATCCAAACCCCATGTCTGCAGGACCCTTAGGTATCCCGGCTACTTCCTCATGCCGCAAGCATGGCAGGATGTAGCTGTGCCTTAGTTATCCCTGGGGGATGAGGATGTCTTACTGGCCTTGGAGGGTCTGCTGCATCTCTCAGAGCTGGGAAAAGCCCCTTGAGCACCCATTTTGTTGCAGCAAGTTGACTGCTGTCACCCACTTGGCAGGAACGGGCAGGACTTGTATGTCGAAAGGTGGTGGGCCCCTGTCCTGGAGGCAAGGCCACCCGTGGCCAAGCAGATGCCTGGACTTTGCTGGCCAGATCTGGAGAGGCGTCCCTGGAGCAGGGACAGCTGCGGTCCCTGATGTCCCTGAAGGTCACCGGCTGCTTCGAGTGGGAGCTGTGGATGGCCGTGCTCGCAGAGGAGGGTGGGGGCTCTGGGTGCCTGGGGCAGGCAGGAGTGTCTCTGCTATGGTGGTCACATGGAACCGGACCTGGGGCGGCTCCGTGCAGCTGGCACGGCCACTCGCCTTGGCACAGGGCAGTAAACAGGCAACTCGTGATGTGCAGGCTCAGCTATGTGGTAGGAACTGGGGAGCTGTGGGTCCAGCCTCAAGCTGGCAAGACTGCCTGGCAGCCCCCTCCTGCCTGCGGAGACCCGAGTGCCTCATTGCATGTGTTCCCAGCTGGACCCTGGGCCAAAGTTTCTGCACCCCCAGCCCCTCACAGGGCTGCAGGGGTACCCCAGGACTCATCTCTGTCCTCTCATGGGGGTCTTGGTGAATATTGGGGCTGCAGAAGTACCCCAGGGCTCCTCTCCATTCCCCCTTGGGGGCCTTAGCAGGTGTCAGGGCTGTGGAGGTGCCTCCATGCGCCGACTGGGCCGTCCTCTGTGCCGGGAGGGTGGCAATAGGGAATGAGGGCACCTTGAATTTGTAAACACTGCCCCAGTTTGGAGATGAGCTGGGACTGTGGAAGGGTGAAGCCGCAGGCAGAAGGCCGCCCTCTGACCCAGCACAAGCAGCTGCAAGAAGCCCATCTATAAGGGGTCTTTCCCCAGCTGTCCTGTGGGCCACTTTGAGCAGTGGTGGTGGGAGTCAGCGAGGGCTTGAGGGGCTCCCATCTTCTTCCCTCTCTGTTGCCACTTTTCCTCTTTTCCAGCCTGTCCCAAGCCAGGATGGGGACTCTGGTGTCCGGCTGTGCAGGGGGGGTCCCTGTTTATGGTCGTTCTTGCCTTATTTGGTCAGGGAATTGCACGCCACATTTTTGGCACCACCAGGCGAGAGCAAGCGGCGTCCGGGGGCGGAGGGGGGTGAGGTTGGCACCGGGACCCACGCCGGGCTGGGATCAGCCGCTGCTCCTTGTCCCTGCCACTGCCCGTCCTGCCACTCGGCGAAGGCTCCCCGCAGACCGTCGCTGCCGCCTGGGCCAGCGGGATTGGGATCGCCTGCCAAACGGTGGGTTCCCCCATGCCGCGTCTCTGCTGGCCGCAGCTGCTCTCAGTGGAGGTGGATGCCCTTTCTCCAGCAGCTTTGTCTCAGCATGGAGCACCCATGAGGGCTGGGGGGTGCCTGGCAGGGTAGGATGGTCCTGTGGGACCCCAGAGCTGGAGGGGCAGGCGGGTGGCTGGGGATGGTGCCTGTCCTGGTGTTCCCCTCGCCTCTGCTGTGCTTGTCTGTAGGGATTTGGGAAAGGGGAAACTCAGTTGCAGTGGGGTCATTGGTTGGCTAAGCTCTTCCAGAGCAGGGGGGATGAGAGGGGGATCCATACCTCCACATCTTGCTCTCTGGCTGAGGGGACACAGCTGGATTCAACACGCTCTCTGTGAGCCACTTCCATGGGACAGGCTGGCCCCATCAGTGAACTCACCCTCCTGCTTTACTCAGGCAGGGTCTCTGCTGCCCACTGTGTTTGGGCTGCCCCATGGTCCTTAGGGAGAGTGGGCTATGCTGGGGTACCCCCACAGAGTGTCCTTCTGCCCCTCATCCATGTCCACACAGCCTGGGGAAGGCAAGTGGCTCTGCCTGCCCTCCTTCCCCCTCCTTGAAGGGGCTTTGGGGTCACTGGTGGCTGCATGGCAGGTTCCTACTGCAGTCCCCATGGCCATTGGTTGGCTGAGGGTGTTTGAAGGCCGAAGGGAGGTGATGGCATGCTTCTTCTTCTGGCTGTTTTTGCGGTTGGCAGCACTGTGGTAGCTCTCCTTGGGGTGCCAGGCTGGCTCCAGGGAGGCAGGAGGAGGCTGGAAGCTGGATATGGCATTGCTGGGTTTGCAGCTGGTTGGAAGATAGCTGCAGAGAAATTTTTGGGGTACTGCAGATGCTGGTCGGTAATTCTGGGAGGAGATCATTGATGGCCTGGTTTGGTTTTTGCTGAGAAAACCACTGCTGATGGAGAACAGGGTGCTGGGGCTGGCACGGAGTCAGTGGAGGGGTTGTCCTCAAGGTCTGGATGTGTGACTGTTGTGGGGGGACCCCAAGCTCTGCCATCCCAGGGTGGTGTGAGAATATGTGAAAGGGCTGGGCATGTGCCCCCAGCCCAGCAGCTCCCTGTAACCACTGGTCCTTGGACCCACCATGGGCTGGCCCTGCCTGCCCCGTCTTTTTACCGGGCCTGGAAGAGAGTGGCCAGGGCCTGGCCAAATCCAACATCTGCGAGAGAGTTCCTAAATCCCCACCTGAGTCATGGTTCTGGCGTAGGACTCCCCTGCAGCTCATCCCCACTCGCAGGGCAGGGCTGGCCAGGGTGGGGACTGGGATGAGCATCCCACCCTTCCAGTGAGGGGAGGTCACAGCAGAGCCTGAACTGCATGTGGCAAAGGTCAGGGGGTCCTGGAAGCCCACAAATGGAGCTGGATGCTGATCCTGCACTTTTCCATGGAGGAGAAAGCCCCTTGATGGGATTGGTGTCATCTGTTTGTCCCCCAGGAGGGTCAGCATCTCATGGGGTACACCTTTCCTAGTGGGGTCAAATCCTGTCCCACTTACCGGGAGAGGCTGAGGCTGCCCTGGAGGGCAGGCCAGGCTGTGCAGAGGTGGAGAGCCAATTGGGCCAGGCCAGAGCTGTTAAATCCATTGCTGGAGCTGCTGGTGGGCTGCTGCTCTCCCCCCGTGGCTGGATCGGTCCCTAGGCCAGGCTCGGTGGGGAGGGGGGCCACTGGCTCTCCTCTTGCCTTCATCAGCTGACTAAAGCTGAAGGAATCCATTTCCCCTTCCTTATTCTGCCCCTCTCCGCTGCTCTCTGCTCCATCTGCTGCAAGGTAAGGGTGAGTTGAGGTGGGCATTTTGGAGGGCAGAGGGGATCTGCGTGGGCTGGATGGGAATTCACAGGGAGTGTCCCCCTTGCTTCTGGTTATTCCCCATGGGTGAAATGCTGGAGCATCTATGGGCTTGGCTAGACATTTCAGCTGGAGTGTGGCTATTCCCAGGGCAGGATCTGTCCTCTGACCTGGTATTTTGGGTTGTCATGTGGGATGGTGATGGGGTTTGTTCCCACTGGGACCAGGAACCAGGCAGGGCTGGGACGCAGGGAGAGAGAGACCAGCTGGTGGAAGCTCAGCCCCTTCCCCCTTTAAACTGTCCTTGAAATCAAAACTTGTAGCAGTTCCTGTGCTTAGGGCTGGGGCTGTCCCCTGGCAGGAGTGGGGAGCTCTGTCTCTGCCCTCCCACAGCCGACACAGCCGGGACAAAAAATAAGGCAGAGAAGCAAGCAAACTTTGGAGGTTTTGGAAGGACGCTGGCTTGGCATGTGGTATTATCTGGGAGCAAACAGGGCTGTGAGTCAGGGGGCCGGCTGGAAACACTGCTCTCATCCCCTGCCGTCATCCATGGGGGTGTGGGAAACGTTCAGTTTGGGGGATTAGAGTGGAGGGAGCCTCACGTTTTGCCGAGTATGTTGGATCAACTGAGGAGTGGAGTCCTGAGCACGGGTTCAGGCAGGGGCCTGGACGTGGGGTGGGCTTGCTGTCACTGTCACCTGGACCAGCAAATTGTCATCACCATCCCAGCATGGATTTTGCTTGGGGTGGAGCAGTTTGGTCTCAGACAGCTCTGGAGTGGATGGGATCATGCCATACCTCCTGTCACGGAGCAGGGCAATGTGTGCGTCCCGAAAGCAATGCTGGCGTGTCCACGCTGTGCCCGTGGTGCTGGCAGGGCAGGCAAGGGGATTGTGAAAATGGGTCGGCAGGGTCGGTGGCTTGTCCATGGCTGGTTTCCACCCCTCTTTAGCTGTGTAGTTATTTCAGATGGAGAAACCCAAGTCTCCAGCAAGACATTTGAATTTGCAGACCCGTCTGGGTTTCAGCATCATGTGTGGCTTGGAAGGACATCCCCACCCCGAATGTGTCGCTGCTCTTTGGGGACAGATGTGACGCATGCACACAGGAGCTGGGCAGGGCTGGGTGTCTCAAATGAGGGGGTCACCCAGCGGGGTGATGCTCAGTGCACAGTGCGGGGTGGGCGGGCTGTCCAGCTGTCCGGCTGTCTGTCCTGCCTAGGAAACAGTTAACGCGGCGGAGCCCTGCCTGTGGAGGAAGTAGTTAATATTCATAGCTGGAAGCTGTCTGTCTGGCTGTCCTCCCTCCATGGCTCCCACCCTCTCCGCACCTCACTGAGGTTAACTCGGGCTGGGGCTGGAGCTTGGGCGGCCCCGCCGCCCTCCCCGCGCCGCTCCCCTTCCCTCCCGCTCCTCCCTGTAGTCCCTGTGTGGTCTGGGGCGGAGGGGAGCACGGCCGCACCTCCTCGCCTCCATCCCATCTCCGGCACCTTCGGCTCCTCCATCCTCCGCTCCGGCTCCCCGTGTCCTGGGGTTCCCCGTACCCCACCCCTTCCGGCGCCCCGCCGCCGGCCCGGTCCCCTCTCGCGGCCCCGCGGGACACGGCGCTGGGAAGGGAGTAGCTCCCTCCGCGAGAGGGAAAGCAAAGCCAAAGGGACAGACGCCAACCCAAGCCAGCTCCAGGCCGTCGGCTCCTGTCCTGGACGGACACACGGAGCTGGCTGCGGACGCCGTTCGAGCTGCCACCGCACCAGGTGCCCCTGGAAGGCTCTGGTGCTGGAAGGGGTGAAGGAAAGGGATTTTGCTGCCTGCTCCTTCCCTTCGCCTGGGATCTTTTCATCCCCGTCCCTTTTGGTAAGTCCTGACTTTGCTTTTCTTTGGTCTGGGGGCTGGGTGGGGAGTTCATGGCTGTGGTGACCCACGGCTCAGAGGCTGGGGTTGCTCCGTGCCGTCATATCTGGTTACAGGATGAAACCAGCGATGAGGAGGCTAAACTCTTCCCTGTGAGATTCAGCTCACACCCTAGATCCTGCAAAGGGTCCCGGGACCCCAGGGTCTTCCCTGCAGGAACGCAGAGATGTGCTGGGGCCAGGGCTCTGGGTGGTGGGGAGTGGAGGCAGCAGGTGGGATGCTGCGGGGGGCGGGACAGGGAGAGACACGGTGATGCCTCAGCCTTATCTTCTGCACCGATGCAGAGCCGTGGGCAGGATTTGTGCTGCTGCACGATGCTGTGTGCTGCACCCCGCTGCGTGAGGCACATGCCTGGGATTTTGGGGATGCGAGCTGACCCCCTCAGTGTTGTCACACTTGTCCTGGACCGTTTTTTTTACTGGGTGTAGCCACAGGGTGCTGGGGAGGGAGAGGGCAGAGCATTTCTCCTCTGGGGCAGCGAGCCTGGCAGCAGGGCTGGGACCCGGCTGGGCTCAGCACTTCTCGCAGCTGCCTCCATACAGCTGGAGCAGATAGAGCCAGAGCAGAGCTGCGTCCGGGGCTGAGCCCAGGGCAAACCCAGCCCACGAAGGGATGGCACAGTCTGCCAGGCTGGAGCTGCTCCGACCTTCAGGGATGAAATCTGACCTTGCTGGGAGCTGCAGACACTTTGCAAATGGGGTCCTGAGAGTCTGCTGCTTTGAGGGTGGCTGGTTTGGCTAAGGCGTTCTGTCCCATTATCCCTTAGGTTTTATTTTGTTTTGTTTTGTTTTATTTTATTTTATTTTATTTTATTTTATTTTATTTTATATTTTATTCAACTTCTCAGGTGACAAGCAACAGATAGTCATATGAGCGATAGTGTGGCCCAGGGGTAGTGGAGGAGGCTTCGGAGTGGCA
>QWTY01041772.1:0-21714 GCA_008033365.1 Pseudorectes ferrugineus | reverse complement strand
GGGGAGTAAACAAAGGTTTACCTTTCAGATAAGGGTTGAGACCCTGGAGGACCCCACGTCTGTCCCAAACTGAAAGATAAGAAGAATTAATGGCCTGCCCATGTGGACATGGAGGAAGAATCCAGTGAGGTGTTGGAACACCCATGACCATTAATGTGGGCTGTTGGACCAAGAGGTAAGTGCAGGGCGTGTGTAGAGCATGCAGAGACTGTAAGGACGTAAAGGCCCAGGGATTTCCTTTCTCAGGGTCCCCCTCACAAGGCACCCAGCTCAAGCTGAATTAAAACTGACTCTGCCTCAGAATTTAGGACCTGGAATCTTCTTTAACAATGTGCAGTGATTAGGAGCAATTGTCCCCATTTGGCATACACAGACAATGCATTTATACGTGGAGAACATCTGTTCAGCATATCTTATATTTGAAAAACAAAAAGAACTAAAGAATATAGTTAAAAATTATAGGAAATATTTCTTAAATGCAAAACTAATTGTCACTAAAATCAGAAATACATACAAAGCGATCAGTAACCATAAAGATGCATTTTTAGTGCAAATTGTGACAAGAAAACCATAATGTAGAGAGAATTAGAGGAATAATCCTCACACATTTTCCACATATAAACATTGACATGCATATGTACAATGAACATTTATGCAAAATGTGCACAAGTAAATAAAAATCTATTTCTTAAATGTAGAATAACATCTAATTTCTCTTGCAAAAATAAGGTACTTCAGGTCAAATATTGGATCAGTTTGGAAAATCAAAGTTCTGGCCTTGAACAGGCCAAATCCGTTTTGGGATGTGCTTACTTTGGTAAAACGGAGGATATTGACCACTTAGGTGGAAACTTCTGCAGATGTCGTGGGCTTTAATTATGGTGACACAGATAAGACACAGATAACATGATGTAGCTACAAGTTAATACTGATGTGTGATTATGTTAATGTTCTATTTAAGATTGTAATTCTCAAAGACCCAGAAAATACAATTTTTCCTCTTCAAAATATTGTATATTTTATTTCAACATTAACATTGCAGTTCTGATGATATGTAATTAAAAAGTAAAAAAAATCAAAGATCAATCATCACAAAGATTTGACTAAATTTTTCATGGTCATGCAGTATTGTAGAAGACATCAGATGTTTGATGTTAAATCAAACACTTCATCCTAGAAGAGTCTCACAATTTGTGTGGTGTTCCAGCAGCTGGTTACATCTTGAGTTGTAACAAGACCTGGACTCGTATTTCATGTTAAATTCTACCTGAGAAAACAAACTGAAAAGGATGAAGACAAATTCCTCATTTTACACTGCTGTTCTGAATGCTGACAGAAATTTTGCTGTCAATGTGTCAGGTCTCTGATCTACAGTGATTTGTATTCTACTTTGTTTTAAGGAACACATCTCTCTCTTTTCCACTTCCATAAGGAAATGTTAAATCAATTTATCTTATTTTCATGATGTTTTGCATAATTGGCCCAAATTAGAATTTTTTTCTTTTTGATGTTTACTTTTTATCAAATTGTATTCGTTTTCCATGTAAATGGCCAAAGGATAATTTTAAATCTGTTACCTAGGGACCCTAGATAAAATAGATCAAGTAGTAAAAAATTTATGTTTTGCATAAAATTAATAATCTTAAAATTAAGACTAAGCCTTGCCGTATTTATTACCTTTGAGGATAGTTCAGGGACACCATTAAAATAACTTTTATATCTATGACTATAATCATTAAACTATCTGTTCTCTTATTTTTCATATCTAATAAATACATAAAGTTGGTAGTAAAGAAGTTAAAAAAACCACCCCTGCTTTTTTTTATATATATATTTAATATATGCACATCAATATCACCTGGTAAAACAATTAACATATCCTAATCTCCAAATTCTTCTTGGTTTAAATATGATTACTGTTGAAGGTAGCAGAGGTTTCAGAAGGAAATGAACGAAAAGACAAAACCCAAACATCAGACACCAAAGTAAAATTCATTTAAAAGGTGATGATCACATCTGTCAATTAAGCAGTGTTATTTGGCGCAATTTTGCCTTATTGTGAATATTTCCCATTCACCTCCATATGCAGATATGTACAGCAACACCCTTTATGCAAAATAAAGAATACTTGATACTGACTGTTCTTTCTTACTGAGAATATAAAAGAATTGTTATCTTCATACAGTCATCAGCTTGATCTAAATTTACAACTTGTTTTCATTTAAAATGGCTTTATTATTTTTTTCTTGTCTTTTTTTTCTATTTTTTTCAATTTCAAGAGATGTGATCTGTTCTTCTGTACACATATATTGGGTAGCTTTGCAAAATTTGGATAGGCATTGTTTTCAACTTCAGAGCTTGGTGCATGCTGCTGTTACTTCAGACACCGGCATTTTTGTAATTAAGTTTGTTAGGTCAAAGATAGGTGCTGTGAAAGATAGTAAATATCAGAGTGAAGATTTCTTAAAAAACATTATCACGGGGTTACTTCTCTAAGCTGAGAACTACAGCCTATGATACCGTGTCATCCATGGATTTACTTTTTTCATGTTTATCAAGACACCATTGTAATACTATTTCAGTGTATTAACTTGAGGGATGTGTTCTCTGCTTGGTGCTACGACAGGTTAATTGTGATACATACAAATCTGGATTACTCGTGCTTAAACCCCGTGCAGAGTAGGGCATGGCACTTCTGCTTATGCCGAATGCCATCTTCTTGGATGAGAGCTTTATTTGCTGCTTCGTGACCGCAGGAACAAACAAGGCCAAAATGAAATGAAATGGCAAAAGCCCTGTGTGCCAGGTGTCTGTCTCATGTTCTCTAAACTAAAAACACATAAAATAGAAACTGTTTGCTTTTTCTGTAATCCTGATATCTTCATTCTCTTTTGGCATCTCTCTATTAAAATGGAGACTCACTTGCTGGAATACATCTTATGTGAAATAATGGACAACTTTCCCAGTAAGTGTTCCCTTCGACTGATTTAAGTGGGAAGTAGCTGTCAGAAGCACAGCTCATAGCAGAGCATCAAATGTGTAGACACACACTCAGGTAAGCACTGTAGCAAGATTAATGTTCAAATAGCTGCTTAAGTACTGGCTTCAACTTTAAATTAAGATGTTCAGAGTTAAACCCTAAGCAGCTACCTTTCAGGAAAGCTAGCTTTATCAGAGATAACAACCAAATAGTCTTTGTCTAGAGGCTGTAAGTGAGATTACTGGTCACAAATCCTTGATGATGCAGGATGCTTTGTCCACCTTTCTCACAAGCAGACACAAGTGAAAAAAACCCACAAACCGTGTTTTGGGGTTGGGCCTTTCATGCGATGAAAAAGAAAATGAAGCTTGTTCTCCCATATCACTGCAACAGAATGGTCAGATTTTGCCCAAGCTGTGCAGAAAACCCCCACAACATAATTTATTATATCTTCTAGCTGTTTGGAGTTAGCAATGTGAAGATTTGGTATAATTCTCACACCAATACTCTGTTTTTCAAAGAGTAACAGATGTATAGGTGTACAAACAAGGATGTAATTTCTTATTCCATTAATTGTTTCTTCATTCCAAATGGGGCCTTCTGGTTGAATTCTGACCTTCTCTTCTCTTGCTATTTCATTGGAAAATGAACTGTTTTCACTGGAAAAATACACAGGATTGGTAATACTCTAATTCTCCTTAAAATCCAAGGTGTCTTAACATTCAGGATATTATGTTGCTACTAAGCTGTTAGATTTAGGTCAATGTGCTATTCCTTTTGAGATTATATAACCATTCTGACCTGGATTTTGATAATACAGGGATTTTCCAGGGCAGTTCCTGTAGCAGGAAAGCTGCAGTGTGTTAACATGAACATGCCTCAACGCTTTGCTTTTAGATATTAGATGGAGCTTGGGGAAATTATGAGGAAATTATTCACAACATGCTTTCAAACAGTATACTGTCATCCTCACCTTATATATAGCAGTTTACTCTAGCTGCTTCCTGTAAGAATGGGAAGACCAAATGTCTCCAGCAATTACCTATTTGAGTCTCTTTTACTACATGCTACAAATAAGGAGAAATTTAATATAGTAGTAAGAAGAAAATCAATATTGTATTATTTTAGATTAGATGCTTAACTGGTGGAAACATCCATACTGTAATACACAGCAGCTATTCTTTTATTTCATATAGACTCCAAACTGTGATAAAGTTCTTCCTTAAATAGAACAAAATATTTGGTCTTGGACTTTGACCAGTTCCACTGAGCCAGGAGAGAATCTGCTTTCCTATATTATGGTACGGAAGCTATAATACACAAAGATTTATGAGCCAAAAATGAGAATAAGAAGGAAAGGACAAAGTTATCAAGGTTATTTGCTAGATAAGGAAGACTGCATCCGTTTATGCATCTATGTTTACCAAATGTGAGCTGAATATTAGAGCAAGCTCTTGCTCTTATAATATGTTTCTCATGGAACATTGAACACAAAACTTAGGAGGAAGCAGAAGGAAAAATTGTCCAACATCCCGCACTAAGGAAGACAGGAAAAGAAAAGAAAAGAAAAGAAAAGAAACCCTTCACATACATTCACTTTTCTCATTTCACTGGAAGTGGGAAAATTTCACTGAGAAATGATGTTTGATACAGAAAAATATCTGACCTAGCATTAGAGGACAGGATTGTCAAACTCTGCATTTCATATATATTTGTAGTTCTTTCTGTTGGCTGCAAACCTAACCTCTTATTAATTCCTTGACAAGACTCTCATCTTCATGAATCCACGAATGGCAGCTGAAGGAAGAAAACCCATCAAATGCCATGAAACTCACAATGAATTGGCCCAGGCTAGCATTACTCCAGGAGGCTCAAAACAATAGCTGTAAGAATTTACAGTACTTCAAAGGTTGAAGATTTTCACTGGGAAGCCAGGCAAGGACTATACACTGCATTTGTATATATTCTACACACATTTGGTGAAATTACAGAAAGGAACTGCTACTGCACTTGAGCACCTAAATATTTATGAAATTGTAGATAACTAATCTGTATAATTTTGTTGTCTAAATCAATGTTAAGATTAGATCTGAAGAATCTGTTCCATTTTTAAAACTAAAGACTTTTTCCACTGTAGAGATGGCACCTGCCTCAAAATTTTTTTGCAGTTAAATTTTATTTATTCATATGTAACACTAACCACAGCACTTCAGGCAATTTTGCCTTATTTCCAGCTTGATAGATTCCAGTATCTCTGTTATCAGACTGTTAATACAGCCAAGTCTAACTTGCAGGTATGGAAAATGACCTGATTTCATGTGCAGAAAGCAATCTCTTTTTTAACAGTGTGAAATTGTGGTGCTTACTCTAGATGCTAAGATTCTTGAGAGTGAGTGCACTGTCTGCCTGTATATATTAGAGTCCCGTTGCAAAACCACGGCAACAGCAGGGGGGAAAACTGCTTGTTTCAGAGCATTATTGCCAAATGGGCACCAAGCTGTTGTATATGGGAGGCAGCTCATCACAGGACAGAACATAGGATATAAACTGGATTTCTAAAGGGTTAGAGACTCAAAAAATGTGTACTGAATATACTCTCAGCATATCTTTTATTTTCACCAGACAGTGCCTTTAGAAAGCTCAGGGTGTACTGATGTGGAATCTCCCGGTGCAGATGCCCCAAACACTTGGAGGGTGTAGAGGAGTAATATATATGTTAACTTAGTGTGACGTCCCTTTGCAGAGAAGAATGACAGTTGCCTGGGGACACAATTCTACTCTTAGTGGTATCCATATGCAGTGCATGACTTTGGGGTAAAAAGAGGAACAGTGAAACAGAAATTGAGTGTTTTGTCAAATAAATACTTTTTAAAAGCATTTCAGAGTGTAAAAGGGTTTGGTAGCAGTGTTTCAGTATTTTTTCTATTCTTTATGTATGACAAAGGCTATTTATTATAAATTTGTTTTTCATTTCTTAGGACTGTTTGTTGCAAAATAGGAATGAAATATCAGAATGTCAGAGGGGGCACCACAGACATGGTGAACTGCAATTCTTTTATTTATTTTCATTATACTCTTGCTCTAATTTACTAAGAAGTTATATCCTTCTGGATATTATTCAGCCAGTCCTACACTTTAAAGAATTCTAAAAAGTCATTCCCTCTGTAAATGCTGCATTTGAAGAGCTATTTCACCATTTGCTTTGCAGAAAACTTAGTTGTTGTATTAAGGACTCTAATGTGGTCACACAGATTTTTTTTTTTTCAGGTGATCAGGTCAGAAAAATTGTTCCATTTATTACAGTTTTAAAATCTGCATTCAAGTGGATCATGTTCATTTGCTGTATGGCACTCAATCCATACAATTGTAGTACAAATCTGTATTGCAGAACATTGCAGGCATGGTATTATATTCAAAACACCAATAACTTCCATAGACAACATTAGCAGTCAAACATGCTTACAAAGCTTCCTTTTTTTTTATTTAATTCCATGGTTTTACTCTGTGACTAATAAAATTATGCAAAATCACAGTACATCAAAAGATGCAATTACCTTAAATGAAGCACTCTAGCATAATACAGAAAAAAAACCAACCAGACGATGTTCCACATCAAAGCCACTTCAGAAATAAATGTGACATTTTAGGAAAGGAATTTGTAAACTAACAGCTTGGAAGCCGCAGAGGAAAATGGCCTTCCCAAATAAAAATTTTTGAGATCTCTTTTTTTTGTCATCATAAGAACCTACTACAGTGATAATAGACATTCTCCTCATATGCTCTTCATTATATATAATTTATATACTGGTTTATGTTTTGCTGAGCTTTTTAAATTTACTGCCTTTATTTTTTCTTCTGTAGAAAAGATGAGGTATTCACAGGTATAGTTCTAGTCCCTCACCTCATTTTTGACAGAATGAAGAGGGTAAATATGGCTCTCCCTGCAGGGCAACATACAGACCTTTATTCTTCATAGAGGGGAAAATATGAGTGGATGATAAGGCACCTTTCCTTCTCTTGATTGAGTAGATAATACTGAATTTCTCACTTCAGTATGTGAGGTAAAATAATTCTGGAGATATTGTGAATAAAAATACATGAAATGTTTTATGGCCCCTTGCTGCTAACCACCATGACTTTGAAGGAAAAAGCCTAAAAGAATATGGGTTTAATGGAGATGCTCTAACATTTGGAAAATTACAGATACATCCAGACACTTGATACTTATCATAGCTGTCTTCCATTACTTTGCTTAAGTGCTCTTCCAAACTCTCCTGTACTCTGTCCCTGCACAGCCTGATGATTAAAGGTTTTGTCCTAGGCTTATGGATCCCGTAGGTGTATACACACCATGTTATTCTTCACCTAATTTTTCTCTTCTTCCTTCCCAAGAAAGGTCTGCGCTCTCTTCATCCTTTTAACCGGCTCTGCAACTGGTCCTAAGAGAACTGTTTATAATGGACCCATGGTGTTTTTCTAAAAGGTAACAAGTAATTAGAGTACCTTATGAAGTGAAGATAAGGTTAGTTTTTCTTGAATATACTTCTTTGCACTTACTGATACCGAATGAGAGTTGGCCTCTCATTTGCAGTCATGAAGCATAAACCAAATTTTCTTTAGCTCTTCCTGGGAGCCTTAACTGCAACTATTTGGATAATTTGGTACCACCTCCAAAGAACTAGTGCAGAAGGTATCTAGTTGTATTCCCATAATCTCAGGTTTCTCTACACAGGCAAAAGCCTAGACCTTGTCAGGCACTGAATTTGATCAAGTAACCATATTATGTTATAAGGAAATGAAAGACCTGAAAATGATATCTCTGAGGAATTTGTAAATCTAGGTCTGTTCTGTTCCTACCTATGCTGAAATTATGGTGGTTTTGTCTCTTAATTCAGATTTTCATTTCGAAGGCATATATTGTGCCTTTTGTATCATACAACTTATTCTTATATTTTTAATTTTCTTTCAAGCTTTATTAATAGTAAATTCCAGTTAGATACACAAATTTCCTAACCATTTGTTAACAAATATGTTTTGTATTTGTCTGATATTTGCTTTAGCTTCCGATCTCCTGGATAAAAAGAATTGATAGATGAAGGATTTGCATTAATCTGAGGGAACTTCTACAAAAATCACTGGAAAATCACTCCTTGTCTCATTTTTTCACTGCCTAGGCTTTTTATTGTCTTTTTTACTCTTCAGTGAGTCATGGTATACTTTCCACTCCTGCAAGAAGGAAGGACATTACTCAGGAAAAATCAGAGACACAAGTAAATAAATCAGCAGTCTGGCTGATGTTTGAGGTAAATCAGTTCATATGAAGATACTGTTCCTGTTTCTATTAATGTCCTAATAATTTGTGTCCCTAATGTTGCTAGCAGATTTTCTATGGAATAAGAATTTTAGTCATAATATGTTTAAGTGTTTTCATACCCAGCCACTTCTCCAATTTAGATGCATTCTCCATGTAAGCAGCTTTGTCAGAAGCTAGAAGATACACTTCTACATGGCTCTAAGTTCCCATGCTTATGTGGGGGATTGGAGCAGATGATCTCCAGAGGTTCCTTCCAATCTCAAACCTTTTGTGATTCTGTAATATGTGTGTGTGTTTTAAGGGTAAAAATATAATGAATACCTGTATTTATCAAATTTTGTTTCCCCCAATGGCTGTCAAGCACACACAGTTACCTCTCTTAGGTTTTATTGAATATCTTCTATACAGACACGAGCAAGATTAACTAATTTACATGAAGTAACTTACATGACTTTCAAAGTATCCTTTGGAATAATGCCAGTAAGTAAAATCCAGGAGTCTAGTCCTAGACAAAATAAAAACCAAATCCATTTTTAATTTGTTTCACTAGTTTTACAGTAATTAGGTAGCATTTTGTGGGAAGCTCTCACAGTCTGTCTGAGAAATCATCATGGCCTCTCTGCAGTGCTTGCACGTTAATGCAGGCAGGATGAGGAACAGCAGAAGCAATTGGAGTTCTGTGTTCCACAGCAGAGCTATGGTCTTGCTTGGATCACAGAAACACAGTGGAAAAATTCACATGGCTGGAGTGTTGCAATGGATGGACAGAGGCCCTTTGCAAAGGACAGGCTTGCACTGAGAGCAGGGACTCTCGTAATGTGAAAGAGCACCAGGAACACACAGAGCTCTGCCTAGGACAGGTGGTCAGCTGCCTGGGAGTTTATGGGTCAGAATTAGAGGACAAACCAGTGTGGGCAGCATTGCTACAAACGGTCTGATCAGTGAGAGGTGGACAAGGCTTCTTCAGCCAGCTGGAAGAAGACTCACACTTGGAGGCACTGGTCCTCATGGGGGGCTGGAAACACCCAGATGATCTACTGCAGGAACAACACAGCAGAACACAAGTAGTCCTAGAGGTATCTGAGTTAATGGATTAATAATTTCCTAAAACAGATGACTGAGGAGTGGATGATGAGATAAGGTTTTCTGTTGGATCTGATTCTTACAAGCTAGGGTGACTGGTCAGGGACGTAAGGGCAGTATGGACTGAAGCAACCAAGGGAGACTCGAGTTCAGTAACCTGAGAGGAAGAAGCATCGTAAATATCAGGATCACAACCCTGCACTACAAAAGAACAATCTTGGACCTGTTCAGGGACTTGCTTGGAAGAATTGCATGGGAGCTCGTCATAGAAAACAGAGGGCTCAGAAGAACTAGTTGACTTTCAAGGACATTATCCAGGCTCAAGAAATCAAGTAAGAGTGACAGGAGGTCTGTATGGATGAATGAGTTCCTGACTAGAATCAAACAAAACAAGGAAGCATACTGGACCTGAAGCAGGGACAGGTGACCCAGAAGATGTGTGTAGACACTGTCCAAGAGTGTAGGGATGGTTCCAGAAAAAGCAGAACTAAAGCCACTTGCGCTGATCCTACTTTAGACAGGAAGTTGGACTAAATGATCTCCTAAGATTCCTTCCAGCTTCAACCAGACTATTGTTTCTATGATGGCTGTTTTCAAGCAGTTATTTTTAAATCATCATTTTCACTTCATTTGAGTATTTTGAATAAGAAAAATGTCAAGAGCTATTCCTCAAGTACAGCACATACTGCAAGAAATTTTAATAAAGACAAAGACAATGCACATAGCAGCCTCTTGACAGAAGAAGGAAACACATATGTCAGAATGCGTTATAGTCTTGTAACACAGGCATGTGTTACATTGTTCTGCACAGAACATGACTTTATGCAATATTAAACGTAATCTGAAAAGAAAAGAAACAGCTTGCTGTAGACAGTTTTCTACATTTTATGTTAATCACAATGCATGTCCTCAGTCCTGGGAGTCTGATGCTGTTCCAGTTTCTGCTTATTACAGGTGTAAACACCACCGTCACATCACGATTAAAACCATAATTACATTGGTCCTGCTCATATTTTACAGTATGTATGATTCTGTGACAGTAGCAGTTATTGTTCTTTGTTACACTGTAAAATGTATTGACATAAGGCCTGCTGAAGAGTAGCTCTCCTAAAAATAAATGAAAAATGTGCATTTATTGTCTTTTTGTGCAGATCATTATTTATACTAAAGCAGATCACAGCAACCAAGGCTTAAGTTACAATTTCATTCTAGCTGTGCTTTTCATTTTTTCCTAATTTTCTCATGTCTTAATGCCTTCATGAATACTTGTCTTTGGGACCAACATTTCACATACTTGGTCTCTGTTTAAAACATGAATGTTCTTCTACAGCATGAGCAAACATAGTTGTTTTCTAAGTATATAACAGTGAAAATATTTCTCTCCTTGTATATTCCAAACAGAAATGCCATGCTCAGACAAACCCATAACTCAGAATCTAGAAACTCGAGTAAAAAAGGAAGGTTGCTTATTTCATGGAGGCAACTTTCAAAGGATGTAGTATTTTCAGCATAATAATAGTCTAAATTATCTGCTTCACCATAGGCAAAAGTTTTCTTCTGTCCTTCAAGCTATTTTCAGGTCCAATGCTCACTGTTCGGGGAAGCAGTATGTGATCAGTTTCATGGAGCAAAACCAACCTAACAAAATGCATCTGAAAATCCGTAGTTTTATTGGAAGTGGAAAGGGGTAAGTCTACCAATGCCTGGGAGCCTCTAGTTTTTATAAATTCTTCCAGTAGAACTATGAAATCAAAGAGCCTTCAGCAAAGAGGATTATTGAAAAAAGCTCCACAAATGGATTTCAAAACAAAACATAGCAAAATAATTTCCTCACACTTTGTTTTTATCTCTCTCCACTTAATTTTAAATACCTCAGAGACGTAGAGCTCAGGAGGAATTCAAATATTACCAGTCTGCTGCAACATCAAGCAGTAGCTTCCACTAAAGTTTTCGGGAAATTTGTTTTGCACAAGTACAGTGATGAGGTAGGTAAAACTGATTAATTACTGTGAAGTCAGGTATTTGGCTTCCAAAGTGTTGTAGAGAAAGAAAAACCTCTAAAACCCCAACCCAAAACAATGGAGTAATATTTAGCGAAGTAACATTCAGAACAATAACTTGTAGCCAGCTTCTACAGCCTCAGAGTTAAGGTGGGGGAGCCACAGAGGAGGGAGATTTGTAGATATCATTCTCTGAGCAGGCTTAACCAACAGTTTGAAATTGTTTGAAGTACTGAATGGAAAGAGAGAGGTGGGTATTTTCTTCCTCACTTGAGGTAGATATGTTCAGCCAAGACTTTCAGATGGAGAAAGATTCCTCCCTTATATATAGTGCCTAGTGAATGTACAAGAATGTTCTGAAGAAATGTCAAAATGTGATTTATGATTTTTAATGCTCCAATTTCCTTGCTTGGCCTGATTTTAAGTTTATTGTTATTATCTTAGTTCATACCTCCCAGGTACATGAGATGTACTCAGGTATGCTTTTTGACACACATATGGGAAACCTGTGTCATTATCTGTCATTCAGAATTAGCAGCCACAGTCTGAAAGGTTAGCTTTGTTTCTTATGAGCTTGTTTACAGCAAAATACTAATGTGACATCAAGGGAAGAAAATGACTGGCTACAAAGAAAAACAAGGCCAAACAATTGATGATCCGATCTCACTGAGTCTTAGGTGATTCAGTGGAATTCCTGAAAAGATTCAATTAGTAAACAAAAACAATAGAAATGCCTTTTTTGACATTTTGGACATGGTTTTGATTAAAAGCAGACTGCATAGTCCTTGGCTCTTTGCATTAATAGTTTTTCAGCCAGCCTCTCTTGTTTGATGAAGGACTGCAAAATCTGGCTGAGAGCAATTCAAAGGAATAATTATATCACTTCATCAATTAAATCTCACCACTGCTATTCCCAGCAAATTTGACAAGCAGAGAAAGCAAGGGGAGCTGCACCAAATTTCCAATGAAAGCCTATGTTTACTTTTTTTGGAGCAGATATTTTCAGCACATTTGGTTTAACTCACTGTCACAGCCCCAAGAAAGAAAGGTTGACAACAAAGAGAAGAACAGTGGACTAAAAGCTAACAAAAAAAAAAAGAGATGATTTAAGACATTGTTCAAAGCAAACATAAGTATTCAATTCTTATGCAGGGTTCAGTTTTGTGTTTTAAGCCTTCTTCTATATATGAGGTTGCAAAACCAAAACTCATTTAGGTTCTAGTTTACATATTCCAGAATATTGCAAGGTGATAATCCAAGCAGAGTCATGCTGAAATCAAATATGTTAGTGTGCAAACCTTAAGGCGATTTTCATATCTACAGCTGAGTCACTAAGGCAGCTAAGCCACTCAAAGAAATTAAATATAATAAATTAAAGGTACATGTAATTGTCTGTCTGTATTTATTACTCCTTTGCTTTTCAGTGCATTTGAATATGCTCAGGGTTGATTTAATAAAATGTCTTTTGGCAGAATTTCTCTGTTCTCTTTCCTTTACTTTCCTGTAAAAAGGATCTTTGTGAACATAAAAAAACCCCAGATTACAACTAGTATTAAATGAAGTATAGACACAAAATGGTTGTTTGGGGGTTTTCAGGTCTCTGTACTATTTGTTTGCTTTATTCTACGGAGGTCTCAGAGGACAAGAAACTGATCATTATGACCTGAACTGAGTTTCTGTATCCCTTCTCATACATTTGAGGCAGAAATTTTTTTAATTTTTTTTTTTTTAACTGCCTTGGTAGAAATTGGCAATGAAAACAAATATGTACAATTTAAGGCTATTTTTCCCATAAACAGACACGTTTTGATGTCAATAACCTGCTAAAATCTGCCATCAGTGCCGTAATTACCATGGCATTAAAAGTGCTCCTCTTCCATTTACTTCCATCTGACACATCTGTTACCAGTACAACCAAGGCTCCCTTGCCCTGCCCAGTTATCTCCTAAGTGGCAAGGCAAATCTTGGCATGTTAACAGAACACTGATGCAGCAAGAGCCCAGGAAAAAAAGGCACTGTTTTTCACCATTAGAATCTTCACAACTGTGAGTGATCAAGTGCAACTACAGCCAGCATGCCATCACAGGAATGGCTATGCCACAATGCTCCTCTCTATCTGCTCTTTCTCAGCCAACACCAACCATTCAGAAGCAAACTCGGATACAAACTAAAGTCCCCAAAATGACCAGTTCCAGAGATGCCCCCACCATCACTTGTGCTGTCCTGGCAGTGCTCTGTTGGTTTGGAAAATGGGGCAGCCAAAGGACTGGCAATGCAGTATTAGTGCTACCATGACATATTTATTGCAGGGAGGAAAGCTTCCTTTAGAATTTGGGTTTGCAAGGAGCTGTTTTGAGCTGCAGTGGACACCAGCTAACAGACCTGTGTGCAGTGAGGTGGTGTGGACTCCTTCCCAGCAGCTCAGCTAGCTCCTCAGTGGTAAGAGATGGTGAAGGGAAAGTACTCAGGCTCTAAGAGCAATTCATGTCACAATGAGCATGTCTCTGAAAGTGGATACAGCTGTAACAGGGTGGTGTAAATACTGACTTAAGACAAACAAACAAACAAACCAGCAAAAAATAAATAATCAGACAACTGAATGCCCACCCACTCTTTTTTTTGTGCCTGCATTCTCCTAGATTTCTGGTTGTTCTGTGGCAACTCTTAAAGAAACCCAAAACACAAGGACTGAAAAATTGGTTTGTTTATTTCTATACTGTGTAGCAGGGAGGTGAATGCTGCAACTCCTTGGTGAAGAAGCATTTGTTAACTTAAAGAAAAATAATTCAGTGATATGTCCATAAAATCACATGAGTCTGTCAACTGCAACATAGCCTGAGGGGAGTATATCCTGGACTTTATCACTCAGCATTATAAGGACAAGGTAGGACATCGAAATTTTCACTACATGGAAGTTAAGAGACAACAGCACCATATCCTCATCTCTGCACACCTTTGGTTGTGAACAAGAAGTACAGAGCCTTCTCTTTCTCACCAGTTTTTAGTAGGAATGCTAAAATATATTAGTTATTCCCTATTACCCTGCTGGACACCCTGAAAGGCACAACCTCCCTGCTGCAAAGCTCAAGACTTTATATGGCCAGCTATGAATATAAAATCTACCATGCTCCTTCTTGCTAATGCTGCTCAGCACTGCAGTAGTTTTTTGTATTTCAAGGAGAAAAGAAGACTTTACCTCATTAACATTGGGCTAATTGCTCCAAACAACCTTAACACTCTTCACAAAGAAAGGAAGCTCTTGCCATTTAGAAAATAGATAGATTGAACTGATACCAAAGCGAATCAATCAACACATAAAAAGCATGCAGAAAGTAAAAGGCACACATCTAACAGATTTAAAAGCCCCTTTAAAAACAAGAAGGACCTTAATTATCTTTAACTTATTGGAATACCAAATGTTACTAAAAACACATTGTTTCTGACAGATTCACATTAATTTCTCTAGTGCATGGAGAAGTAGCTATTAGAAAAGCAATTAGCTATTAATTTTTTCCTTCTTTCACTCTCTCTTTGTTTTTTAATATGCAATTCAAAGCAATTAAGACCCTAACTTCTTTTATATCAGGTGGGGAAAACAGGATGACTTATTTTGCTTCCTATTCAAATGTAACTGCAGGTGTGTCAAAAATTTCTAAGAACCGTGGTCCATTGCAACAAAACTGAAGCTTTTACCGAAAAAACAGGCAAAATAAAAGTTTTAAAAGGCAGTATTATAACTTTATATATCACAAATGTGTTACTAGATTATTCTTAACCCTACAGTCCAGCAACATCTTTAAGGTGGTCAGCTTAACATAGATTGGTCTACCCTGCTCTCTAACTCATCTGGTACTGGTCCACATCAGTGCATAAACCAGCTGGTGCAAGCCAGGTTAAGTGCTGAGGCTCTCACTGAAAGTTATCTCAACCTAGCAACAGTGGATTTGCCCATGGGAAAACAAGGGAAACACAGCACAGAACCTGCTAATGATCAGGGTGCCCACCTGTCCCAATACTGGAGTTGTAGACCTGGAAATAAGTAATCAGTTTGCTTTTCAGAACAGATGAACCCACCAAGTGGGGGAAACAGGTTCCTAGCATGGAAATAAGTAGCTCACTCTAACACTTCCATTCCAACTTTCTAAATATTTTGCTTAGACTTACTGTATTAATTTACGACTTTTTACCTCTTTCTATTTTTGCTCATGCAGATTTCTCCTGCCACCTTCTGCTTTTTTTTTAAGTAGAAAAGGTGAAAGGACATGCTTTAAGAATTACTGAAAATGCATGGAGAAATGCGGGGAAAAAATCACATAACAATGTCAGGAAGACAGCATTTCAAAGTAAGGCAGAATTGCTGAATCAATTGTATTGCCAGCTTCAATTCTCATGGTTCATAATTTCCAAGAGATTGACTTAGCAGCCTTTCCAGTATTTGGAAACATAATTACTCAATGTTACATTTCCTATGTTGCCCTTAGGCCATTGCACAGGATGCAAAATGCTCCCTGGGCACTCCTGGCTGACCATCAGATTGGGGTCCTGCATAAATGTGCCCTGATGTGTTTCTCTTGGCAAGATAACCACGTAGCTTCAGGCACCTGAGCTGCCAGAGAGACTGAAACCTTGAATTATCAATGACTTTCCTCTCTCTCTTTCTCCCCCCAGTCCTCCATTCTTCAAGAGCTGCTCAGTTGACCTGACAAGATATTTCTCTTAATTCGTAGGAAAAAGGATCGGATTTATTTTCATATGAATCTGCCAGTCTCAATTCATCTGCTTACTATAGTGCAAGTAAATTGGTGCACTTGCTTGAAAGAAAGACATTAAGCTCACTGAAGTAACACATTTCCCCGGGGGGGACAAAAGAGATGTAGAGAAAAAGCCCTCTCCCCTGTCTTTCTCTGGCAGAAGGCTTGGCTGGAGACAGGGAAAAATCATGTTAGGTTTGAGGCAGGGATTAGATCTGCATGAAAACTTTTCCAATTCACTTGATCCTGAGCTGGGCCAAAGCACTCAAGTCTCCTCTTCACATGGGACCATGTCTAGACCTGAGGAGGATGGTTCCAGTCTACTGGCAGATCAAAGTTATTTCAAGAGATCAAAGTTATTTCAAAGTTACTGAAAAGAGCCACTTCTCATACACCAGGTGTTATGACCTGTTGAAGTAAACACATTAAAGAAATTTTTGTTAAGTTTTCTGCCATCTTCTCTGCCTCATTCAGGGGCAACATGCAATAAATCTTGTCTGTATCAATCCCAGACTTGTATTTCAGATGTGGAATTTACATATATCATAATATATTATATATATATAATACATTTAAATTTACTTTCAAATATTTGGGGAAGGTATAGAAGGAAAATGCAGAAAATGGTGGGGGACAGATTTGGTGAAAGATAGACTGCAATGGGGATTATTTTAGGGAAAATCTTATACTAGAAAACCTTTATTTCAGTTGATGTATATACTATGAATGATACAGTCAGTAAATTTGAGGAAAATTACTCTGGGAACAATAGCCCTCATGCCTTTGAAAAATGAACAGTTTTGAATAAGCCTACATCTGCTGCAATTAAAAAGAAAAAAGTAGGGTTAGCTGACAGGGATGGAAGAGAGTTAGTATTTGGAATGTGCAAAGAGAAACGATTTTTTTTTCTTTTTTTTTAATCCAGACACTCTCAGTGTGTACCTACCATAAATGGTTATTTCTTATTTCAGGAGATGATGTTGTCATCATGATTTCGGGATAATTTACCAAATGGTCATACTAAAAAAGTCAAAAAGTCATGGAAATTGATTTTTTAAAATACCGGAAGCCACTACAACAATGTATGAAAAATAACATCTTTTCACTTGATGCCAGGGACTGACCTGTGAATGTGAATAATCAGGGATAATTTTGACACATGTGCTGTAACCCCACTTTGGTTCCACGGTCTCCATAAGTATTTCATGTGGTTTGGTTTTTCATATGGACACAGTTTTTGTTGAGATGCCACTAGCCTTTCAGAAGTTGATATATAAGGATTGTGTTCTCCAAGTTCAAAAATGGCCCATCACATCAAGTAGGAAATTAAGCAAAGGTGGCAGGAGGCCTGCATGGATGAGCAAGGAGCTCTTGATTGAACTTGGACATAAAAAATTGTACAATAGGTGGAAGCACCAACAGGTGGCCCAGGAGGAGTATAGAGTTGTTGCCACATCTTGTAGAGATGAGGATAGGAAAGTCAAGGTCAACCAGAAAGGAGCATGGGATGCAAAGTGAAAGAAGAATGTTCCCTGCTGCTGAATGGGGCAGGGGAGCTGGTGATAAAGAACACAAAATAGGCCAGGGTATTAATCTTCTCTGACTCGGTCTTTATCAGTAAGAAGAGCCTTCAGGAATCCTAGGCCCTTCACACCACAGGCAAAGTCTGGAGCAAGGAAGACTTACAGAAGAAGACTAAGTTGGAGAGAGCTTAAAAAACACTGGGCATACATAAATCCATGGGGCCTGATGGGATGCACACATGGGTGCTGAGGGAGTTGTCTGATTTCAGCGCAAGGCCATTCTCGATAATCTTTAAATAATCATCGTGACTGGTGTTGAGGAGAGTACTCAGTGCAGGTAGCTCAGGGTGCAGCTGCAGTGGGAGCTGCAGGCTGAGCTCTGGGTGGGAGTCCGAGGCAAGGGACCAGGAACTGCCAACCTTTGGCACAACACAGGGCACTGAGGCACTGCTGGAGCACATTAACCCCAGACTTTCCCACTGCTAGACTATAAGGATATAAAAGCTCAGGGTTTCCTCTGTTCAGGGTGCCTCCTCAGAGGGCAGCTGGAGCTGTTACTTTGTTATTTAGTTACTGCACCGATTTAATTGTTTTAAGAATTGGAACATCAGAGATTCTGCCACGGGAAATGTGGAGTCGAGCCAGTAAGGAAACCTGACCTGACTGTGTGAGTTTGGGGTGTGTGGCTGCAAAAGGGCTTCAGTGCCAGCTTAGGTGGTGCAAGTGGCTCCTGGATGGTCAGACAGGGAAGTTTCTCTAACACTGGTATTGGTGATCAAGGACTGGAATAAAGCAAATGTCACACTCAGCTTAAAAAATATTCAATTTTAGCCACATTCAATAATATTAACTGTCAGCATCACTTATACCAACCAAACAAAATAAATTTAAGATCTTAAATAATTAATAAAGGAAGTTCCAGTTTATTTATTCTCACATGATAACAAAAAACTCAAATAAACTATATTAAAAGATATATTGAATTAAGGCAGGAATACATTTTTCTCCATAAAATGAATAGGAGTTTGGCTTTTCATTTCAACACCAACCATATGTGTATAGTGATAGTCAACAATGTCAAACACTGCCAGAATCTTCATGGAACATACTGCTTCAAGATAGACTGGCAGCCTTTCTGTGAATTTTATTTCTTTCCTTTCTAAAATTGAAGTGTTAGTCCACTTGGGGGTTGTTGCAATTTTGTTTGTTTGTTTGTTTAATTTATATGGATAATTGCTTTAGCAGCAGTAGCTCTAATTGTCGCAATTAGCAAGGTCACATTTTTCCTCTTAAAAAAAAAAATCCAGCTGAGAGTATAGAAAGACATTATAAAATAAATTGAATTAAAGGTACTGACGACTTCCCATCATAGTATATTTCATTTATGTTCTCACTGAATAAAGAGAGAGCAGGATAACATTAATTTTTGAGCTTAGCATGTAATTTTGAGGAAAAAACCCCATAACCACATGAAGGAACAATATGGACCACAAAGTATTCTTTCTAGCCTAGGAGATCATCTGTTCTTCACCAGAACAAAACCTTGGTTTTCCGTTTCATATTTGCCTTTATCCTGATGTGCTGCTTACACAGAGGCAGGTGAGTGACAACAAAAGCTTAAAGTTTAGGCAACTAAATGACTTTGTAACACCTGTGCTACATTTTGCATCCTTTCTCTTCTTGTACCCTTACTCTATATTGGTAAAGTAACTGGGCAAAGAAACAGAAAGTGAAAGTAATTTACATTTCCAAAGAGCATCCTGAATTTTTTCTAGTAATGTATTATATGCCCAGCCTCTCCCAATTTTGCAAGCTAAACTACACCATCAACTGCTTCATCCTCTGAGGAGGCAGGTAATGACAGAGGAGGTCTGTAGCTTCTTGACCCATCCTCCATCTCCAGTAGTGACCTGTAAGGTCAACTGGTGATACTCCACCTCCTCTACCTCAGTGAAATTCCATGGACAGACAGTATATCACTTCCACAAGAATGTCACTGGTCAGAGGCAGAGCACAATGACATGGATATTAGCATGTTTCTTTCAAATCCAGCTCAAAATATTCCTAATCAATTACAGGAGCATTTTACACTGATTCTTGGCATGCAACTGAAATTAAGTCATGCCAGCTGTATCAGCTAAACTAAAAGAGGAATATGTTTTTAAAGGACAGATAAAGACACTAGGCATCTGGGTGGCCTTTAGAGGAATTGCTATGGTAGTCCTAATACCGTTCAAAGGCTCAGGATCAGATGTCATTAAAACTTTAACCAGCTGCATATTTAAGGCACTTCTGCTAGGCATATGGGCTATACCTCTCTAGCACTCTAAGTGCAATTTCTTCTTTTCAGCTGGCACGTAGCATTTTTAATAGTCTGTTATATATCCTGAGGTAGTCCAAAGTTATATACCGCATTATTTATGAAATCCTGATTTGCAGCTCACTATCTCTTTCTGGCACATCACAT
Source organism: Pseudorectes ferrugineus (assembly GCA_008033365.1). Taxonomy (NCBI): domain Eukaryota; kingdom Metazoa; phylum Chordata; class Aves; order Passeriformes; genus Pseudorectes; species Pseudorectes ferrugineus. Next base: position 1,596 of record QWTY01041772.1, on the reverse strand, counting down.
ATTAACGCAAGAAGGCTGCTGACTGCATGTCTTTTGAGAAGAATATTGCCAAAAGACAGAAATATGTAACTGCTTGAGTTTACTGTATTACAATATAGGGAGTTTCACTACATTTCCAGTTTTCCCTTTATGCTCCAGCAAGTGGGACACAAAAAGTGGAATTAATTCTGGATAGTTGTTCATGTACTTGTGACAGCACTTTGCGGGAGGAAAGAAAGGAATAGTGAAGAAGTTAGTGTTACAAGCAGATAGAAATATTTTCTTTGCAATAAAACAGAAAGTCAGTGGCTGGAGGCCAAATCACTGTCTGGAGAAAAGACAAAAGGAGGAAGGAAAGAAGAAAGGAAAACAAACCATTGGGAAATAGGAAATTGGTGTATAATTGACAGAATTGTTGATCAGGAAAAAGAACAGATAAAATATGTGTCTTCAAAGAAAGGCATAAATGAAGAAGATAAGAAAAGGTTGAATATGTATCTGCTGGATATCATCTTTGGATGTTTTATGTTTTGCTCGCCCTTTAGAGAAGGCCTATTTTCATCAAGCTTTCACATGAGAAGGTGTGAATGTAAACTAAATCCTGTGATAAACTAGAACCTATAAAAACTTCTGCTGAAATTGAGTTTTGGCTGTGAAATGAATACACGATCAGGATGTGATTCAGTTAGCAGAATTTTTTCTTAACCATCTGTTCCATGTCTTGAATTAATATTAGAGTCTTCCCTTGAGTGGTTTTGGAGTCTTAAATATTTCTGCTCCAAGAAAACAAGCCAGAACAACTATCAGTTGGGACTGTCCCTGATCAACATGAGTGATGTCCAAAAACCTTTGCTCGGGGTAGAAGCAGCAGAAGCACCCAACAATATGTCTCTTCTCCCAGGACGGTGCAGATTAGGTTGTGCAGATGCCACGCTTGTAAAGAGAACAAAAACAGGTTATTATTGCCTTCTGATACCACAACAAACATAGAAAAGGAGCAGGGCGGGGTAGAGAAACACATTAATTTTAATGGCTTTTTCTAGTAAAGAAGTCGTTATTATTGTTACAGAAAAAGTTCAGCTAGATGACAAAATATAATTAATTATTTGCAATTTTTTATTTTAGAATCTTTTCAAAGAGAATAATATTAATGAGGATAACTTGGTTCAGAGTCTCCTTCTCTGGAGACATTCAAAACCCACCTGGCCACAATCCTGTGCACTCTGCTCTAGGTGAACCTGCTTTATCAGGGGATTTGGATTAGATGATCTCCAGAGGTCCCTTCCAATCCCAATTATCCTATGATTCTGTGAATCCAGCTGCACTAAAATATCTAGCAGTTGAGCTCAGCTTCCTTTTAATATCATTATGGCAATTAAAGATTAAAGGGCAAGATACCTAATAATTTAGTGCTATCAAAATATTATGTCTTGATTACAGTCAGGACCAGGTTAATTTTTGCAGTAATCAGGGGCGGGGGGCATATCTAGGACCCAGAGGTTATTACGTATCAACTCACCTTGTTGCTGGGGGCAAGACAAAAGGAATCTCTTCTGGAGAGAGGAGGGTCCTGCTGGTTGACTAAACATGGTAGAGGGAGTGTTTGGGTGATGCTGG
>QWTY01041769.1:9658-33218 GCA_008033365.1 Pseudorectes ferrugineus | reverse complement strand
TTTTTTTTTAAATTTTTTTTTTGTCGGTGTTTAATTTTAGAAGACACGCAAGCAAGTGGTCTTGGTCCCTAACAAAAGTCTTTAGTAGTTCCAAAACCAGAACCATAATAACAGACTGCAGCTTTGATTTTAAGTCTTGCTTGACTAGTTCTAAATTACGAATGTCACCCAGCACCTATTTGATTGGTGTTAAACGAGTTAGTTGAGTTCGGTTCATGTCACAGAAAACAATCCTCATGGTTGAGGTATTTGTATTTTTGTTGGTCGTATTAGTAGTGATGTCAGGCAGCAGTTTGTGCATTGGAAATTGGCGTATGCTTATCTTTAAAAGATTTCAAACACTTGGTAGAATAACACAGGTAGTAGAGAACAGTAGTAACATAGGTCAGAGATCGTTGATGTAATTAATTTTTCAAATAGTCACGTTTTAAAAGCATGATTAGTAAATTTTTTAAGGCATATCATAAAATGTGACTGCTGGACTGATACAGCACTAATGTAGTTTTTTACTAAAGATGAGCAATAAATAATGTAGCAGTCTTGTTTAAACCATACTTGTGGTAGGTGATGTTTGCTTTTCTTCTGGGTGAGTACATTCTGGTTGTGACCATGGAGGGTGTGATGTCATAGGCCTGAATAACTTCAGCTTTTTTTATACTTCACTTTAAAAATGTGCATGCTGATAATGTATTTTTTTTTTTTCTAAGATGCTTCATGCTGAAAATACAGTAAAGCTCTTGGAGTGTCAGGACGAAATCATAATTGAACCATCTTCTAAAAGAATGAAGTCAACAGAAGGGGCTTGTGAGAAACTCCCTGATGATGATAACAAAGGTACTCAGGAGAAGGGGGATGTTGAGAAAAAATCAAATGGTTGGATACCTATGTGTGCCTTAGATAAACAAGGGCAACATGAAATGCAGAACCAAGAGAAAATACTTACTGGTGTTTTGGGATCCTTGAATGAAGTTCTCCCTGAAAATAATCCAGTACTTAGTCAGCCAGTTGATTTAGAAACTCTGCAGAATGTAAATCCTCCATTTGCGTCAATAAATGACTCTAAAGTTGAAGAAGAGAAAGACCCTTTTATTACAAATGATGCTGGTGAAGATAATACTGAAAAAAGCAGTACATCATTCTCAGTAAATAGAAATGAATCAGATGGAGACTTTTTTACAAGCAAAGATTTCATAGGACCTATTTACAAGCCTGCCGAAAGTAACAAACAGGACAAATCTGGCAATTGCAGTGAATGTACGAACAATGGAGGAGATGAGAATGAATTACATGAAAACAGATCTAAAAGAAAGGAGGCAAAGAAGATGCAGGCTGTTTCTGCTGCTGTACCAGAAATAGATGATGAACTGGACCAGTTCTATAAAGAAATTCACCAGCTGGAAAATGAAAATTTAGATACTAATCTTCAGGAAAAAGAAACTGAAATTTCTCAGGAACAACGCTCTCCACTTAACTGTAGTCAAAGCTCAGCAGAGAATTATCAACCTGTATTGTTGGGCACTCCACAGCCATTTTACGAGAATGGACAGTGTTTTTTGGGGGAACAGAACAGTCAGAAAACAAGCAATGAGCAGCAGTCAGTTGTGGAATCAGGTGGCTGGAAAACTGAAAATACCTTTAATGGCCAAGTGGATGCTTGGAACTGCTCAGTGCCTGAATTCAGACCTGCTTGGCAGACTAGAGCATCTTTTAGAAAACCTCAGGGACCTCTTCCTCCTAGATTCAACCATCAATCCCATTTTCAGATATTTAATCCCCCACCACAAATCCCAAATGCTGTCTCTTCTCAGAATGGGGGACTTTCGTATGAAAGTTATCATCGTTACCATGGAAATACTGATAACAACAGTCATGGTCCATTGCTTGATCAAAATACCAACTATTCTGGTCATATGGACATCCATACTATTCAGGTCTTCAGGAATGGAAATAAAGATCAGAATGGACTCCTAAGTAATGGTTTCTGTGAAACCAGAGAAGAGTGTTGGAAGGATCCAAAAGCTGACAGTACAGAAGGAATGCACAGCTTTTCTTCATTGCAGTTATCTGAAGAAAGATTCAGTTGTTCACAGAAATTGCTTCTAATCTTAAGAGGCCTACCAGGTTCAGGGAAATCAACACTTTCTCGGTAAGTAAAGACTTAGAACTTGAGAAGTTTATTCAAATAAAACTTTTTAAGAATTTAAATATATCTGTAAGCACTTAGGAAACTTTTTAGTTTGTAAATTAGGCTATTAAAATGCAGTAGTTTAATATTTGCTGTCACTTGTACTTAGTGAGTGCAAGTGACAATAAACATTGAAAAGATTTACTTAGGGGTTTTGTCTCCTTCAGAATTTTGATGAACAAGAGTTCCTCTGTGTTAAATTTAAAATGTTGAGCATCCATTAAATTACATAATCTTTTATTCTGAAATTTTCAAGTGTATTAGTATGTGATGGTCTGCTGCTTTTTTAAAAAAATTCTTAAATTCCCTCATTTAAAAAAATCCCATCAAACCTAACAATGTCAATTTGTCTGAACCATAAGTACGTTTTCATGCCCATGCAAAAATTTTAAAAGGCCATTAGAAGAACATTGCAACTCTGAGAATACTTGTTTTCAGTGTGTATTGATGAAACTGAGCATCATATCGTTCCCTTTTTTCATAGTATGGTCTGTCAACTGCTCTTCTTTATTTGTGACAAACACACAAGAAAAGTATTATTTTTTCTTCAGAATATACTTGCTAAAGTCTGACAGGGTTAAAAGTAGAGGTACCACCTCCAGCTTGGATTTTCACGTGGTGTTTTTGGCCCAGTTCAAAAAGCACAAAAAGTTGACAGAGCACAGACACTACCTGTATTAAGTGAAAATAAGTTTCTCTTGTGTATATAAAAAAAGAAGTTACTAAGTCAGTCTTAACTGATTGAGTTTCATCCAGAAACTACATCACAGATGGGATGTCTTCTGTAGTTATCATCTGTTGGATGCAAGGAGTCTGTGAAATAGATACAGTGATCATGTTCTTATTTGTTTTTTATGTAAAGGAGTAACATTCAATTCGTGGAGTTTTTCCTGATATTTAGGAGACAGTAATCTCCATATCATAGCTAGAAATCTCTAAGTGGTATTTTTCTTACATGTTTGAGTAATTTTCGCTATAATATTTTATAGTTACTGATTGCTGTATTTTGGAAACCTGCATTTTTGAAGCTGCATGTCCCCATGTGGTATTACTGCAGTAATTCCTTTAATATGTGAAAGCAGCATAAAAAATTTGAAAAATAAGCCTGTGGAAAAAATGCTGCCTCATTCAGTTCAGGTATTGGGTAATACTTAATGTGAAGATACCAAATATATTTGTTTTCCATGTTTGATGTGCTAAATTGTCTCTGAATCTTTCTCCAAATATATGACTCATATTACCTGAAAAAGTCTAAATATCTTCAGGTTTTTAAGAACACACATTTGTGCTTTTTTTCCTCTCTCATTAGTGAGATCACTTACTAGTCTTATTTAGCAGATTGGAAAGTGGGCACTATGAGATCAAGGTTAAGAATAGTTACCAAAAGTGGGTGCAGAATTTGAACTGCATGGTACTTGTTTTTCAGCGTATTCAATTACGTGCAGTTTCATATGTTCAATGCTTGGTTGCAATTGTTAATTCCCATGAAATCATCTCAGGGTCTTGGATACCTTGGGGAAAAAACATCCCAGAATTAATGGGTTCCTATGGGGAAAATACACGTATTATTAGTTAAGTCTTAATAGACATGTTTTGAACATATTTTTCTATGTAGCATCATAGAATTCTGCAGTGTAGACTAGACAGCAATGATGTTACGTCTGATGTCCTATTAGTACCCACAGGTATCTTTGCAGGTGTGGCACCTTTGGCACCTGCAGACAAACCTCTACCGTTTGTGCCAGTAAAATAACTGTGAGGGAAAAGCAGAGAGCTGACATCATCTGTGTGAATCTGCACTAGAGGGGAATGGGGTGTGTCTTGCAAGTGGGTTTCCCAAGTAGGAAATGACAACAGAGCCAGTAGTGAGACCTTGGAATCTCAAATTTCTATTTGTGTTTTGCACTGAGTAAGGGTTTGTAAGCACAGACACTTCTCTTCTTGCTCACAAACTTGACTTGTGTCTGTCTTGAATCTTCCACTGAAGTTTGTGTTTTGTTTTGACTCTTCCATTCCAACTAAGCAGTTGGAATTACGGGCACGTTTCTTGGAAGAGAGTAGTGGATTGAACTAGTCCATTGTTCTGCTTGGAGGAGGTTAGTCACCATCACTGGATCAGGTCAGGTATGTCTTTGTCAGGCCTGATCTTAAAAACCCCACAGAGATTCTGTGGTCTCACCAAACTTTTCTAGTGCAGTACAACCCACCTAATCTTTCTAAGTTCTTCCTAATCTCCAAACTGAATTTCCAAGCCATAATTTGCATGTCCTGTGTAATAATGTGTGCTGTTACGTGGTAGAATCTGGCTCATCTTCTTTGCAGCTTGCCTTCTGGTAAGGGATGGGCTTATTCACTGTAATAGGCTGACATCAGATCTTTTACTGTCTCTACTGCCAGGCTAAACAAGCCCAGCTGCTGTTAACCTCTCTGTGGAGGTTGTATGCCCATAGCCATCTTGGTAGCCATCTGTTCAGCCCTTCCATGTTTTTCAGCATGTCTTTTGAACTGGGAAGTCCCACAGTGGACACAGTATTTCAGAACTGACCACACAAGAGCCAGGCAGAGTGTGGGTGATACCTTCTCAGATGATCTACAGGCCACACTTGCTCTACTGAAGCCCACGTTGTGGTTTGCCCCGCCTTTGATGAGAGTACACCATTCACTCGTCTCATTTGATGTCCACTGTAATCCTCAGACTCTTTTCAACAGAGCTGCTCAACCACTCACTTTCCTGCCTTGCTGATGCTTAGGTTTCATCAGTTGCAGAACTTAAGTCTTTCCTTGTTGAGCTTTGTGGTGTTTTGCTTAGCCCAGTTCTCAGGTTTCTCAGTGGCCTTCTGGATAGAAGCCTCACTGTTCAGCTCAGTGTTGAGCATCACTGCTCATTTGGTGTCACCTGCAAGTTCTCTGCAAGTTCTCTGCCTCATCATCCAGGTTAATGATGAAGATACTGAAAAAAATTGGTCCCACTATATCCTTTGCTGTTCTCTGCTTGTTACTGGCTGGGAGATGATGTTGGAAGCTTTGATAGTTTCTGAGTATGCTGCAGTCATCACTCAGTCCTCATTGACAAAGGCACTTGTTTCATCAGAGAGTGCATTCTAGTCAGTAAAGAGTGATTTGTCTGTTGCAAAACCCACATTGACTCTTCCTGGTTACCTTAATTTCCTTAACATGTTTGGAAATAGATTCCAAGAGGATGCACTCCATTGTTTCCAGAACAGAGCTTAGGTGAGGTTGAGCAGCCATTAGTTCTTTGGGTCTTTGTCTTTACTTGCCTTAAATATGAGCATAACATCAGCCATTTCTGGATCATTGGGGAGCTCCCCCCATCTCATGGATTTATTTCCTGTGTCCACCTGACTTAGGCAATCTTAGCCCCTGAGGCTCATACAAAATCCTGTTTCTAAACCATCCATTTCCAGTTTTGTTTTCCTGTTCATATCCAATCATGGATTTTGGTCTGTGCTTACTAGCTCTGTATCTGCTTCTAAATTCTAAGCTGATTTCTTCAGTGTCTTCTGCATCCCATTTCTTCCCAGATTCATTTTCTCCCTGTTTCTGTCAGTGGTATTATCTCACTCCCAACTTCGTTATAACAGTGTCTTCCCTCTGCTTCACTCTTTGCCCTGGCCCTATTTCCTAGCTCTACTGCCAGTACCAAGTTGCTTGTTCCATTATTTATACCGCAATGCTTCCCGTGTCCTCCTATTTCAAGCCAATTTTGTTCCTTCTGTTGCCATCCTTGTGTTGGGACAAATGTGTTCTTACAATGCAGTATTGGTCCTGAATCAGCTTCCTGCCACTGCCAGATTGCTCTGTTCAAGATTGGGTTTACTGCAGCGAGAATCTTTGCATTTTCTGCTCTACTTTATACAAAAATGAGTTCTTTTCACTACTATTTTCTGTGCATGTGACATTTTAAAGTTGTATACCTTGGGCAGATTTACAAATGTTTTTGCAGGGCATACAAACGCATGTACTTCTTCAGATTTCACTTCCTCAGTCCAAAGCTTCTAAGAGAAAAGCCTGGAATAACAAAATATTATACAAATGCTTTATTTTTTCCTTGGTTTTGGAAGAGATTGACCATTTAGTTAAAAATGTTTGGAAACAGTTTGGCCAGACAGGTACCCAGTAGTGATAGCTTTAGCCCAAGCAACCAAAGTCTGCTACAATTAGATGATAATGTGATCTTACAATCCTGGGAAAAGTTACAGGACAAGAGACTTGTATATTCAGAATATTTTGCTACTAAAATTGGCAGCAGTAGCAATTTGCCTTTTCTCCATAAATACCTAAGCATTAATTTGAATAAAAGGGCGCTTAATGAAATTGAAAGACCAAATATTGGTGTCATTTAAGAAGTCCATTTTTAATTAAATCCAGTAATATGTAAAGACAGTTGTATTTCTCTGGGGCCATTCTTCCTCGGAGCAAAATATTCTGAAGGGAAGAGTTAAAGAGCTGATGTTTATAGCTGAATGTAGAAACAGTGGTGTGCTGTTGTTTCTAATTTTGTATTTATTTAAACAGTGTTACAAAGAGTGGTTTTAAAGGAGCGTTTACACAGCTCGGTAATGCTGCATATTTTGAAACTATATTTAGTTACTGCCTATTTTTTCCTCATTCACGATATGCTAGTTATTTTAAATAGGTGAATTATTAGATTCTGAGATACCTCCTTTATTATAGAATCATTTTTCAAAGTAGGCTGACCAAGATACAGGTTTGGGGACCATTTTAGTTTTGAAGAAAAAGGATTTGTTTGTGTGCACGCATGCACGTATGCATTGGAAAAAATGTGTATTGGTTTGCTGAGTAGTTAATATTTTGGTTTCAACATGAGTTTTTTGCATGTCGGGATAATAGCTGCTATTAGATCAGATAGTATGTCTGGAAAAAGTAGGTGAGCTGCTTTAATTTCAGTGTCCTACTATGTTCAAAGGTGGGTGTTTGCTTGGGGGGAAGGTTTAGAGTGAAAAAGATGGATTACAGCAGTTGGATAATATGCTACTCATTTCAAGCATGTGCACATACTGATGCTGACTAATCTGTAATTTGACTCTCATGAGAAATACATTTATCTTTTTTTCTTTCTTCATCTCTCAAAAGTGGGATATCTGTGGGTTTAGATAGTAATGATGCTTTCTTTGTATAGATATGCTTTTTGTTCTTTGTTTTCTAGTTCATGAGCCTGGGATAAATGTTACTTCCAAACACATGTTAGAGTTATATGAATTATTTCATGTGATGACAACAAATAGGTTTCTGCTTTGAATTTTAAAAGTTTAAATACTGTGAATTCTGAAAGAGGTAATTGTCAGGCTTTTAAAATGTTATGTTTTGTGATTTGATTTCACAATTTAGAAAGAGGTTCAAATCACTACCGTAATATTTGAAGTTTCAGTTCATAAACTCATGACTTTGTGATAGCTTGTGTGTTGTATATGGGGTAAGGGCTCTGTTACTCTGGCCTCTTTGGTAACCACTTTGCCTTCTCAACTTCTATGGGTTTAGGATTATTGCAAATACAGTTTACCATATTAAATCTGTTACTTCAGTTATATTGATTCATTAATAATTGTGGTGTATTCTGAAATTCAAGGCATACTAACAAAATATTTCAAGAATACACTTTGTTGATGGGTTTGCAAGATTTCTGAACCCTTGTCACTGTGTTTCTTTATTGCTACTAATGTTGTTTGGAAGATACAACAAAAGAATTCATGTAAGTGGGTTATTCTCCAGAACATGAGCAAACAGAGTCAGTTCTTAGCAATAAAAATGAAAATGAATGTCCCATTAGTGTTGATTTGTCAGTTCATATATTCCTATAGAAACCTGATGCTCAGGACCCTAGGAACTATAGGGGTGTGTCCACCTACTCAGCCAATAGAAGAATCCCAGATACTATTTGATGTCATTTTTTATTAAGGCAGATGGTTCTTTAAGATATGTGTATATACATTCAGCACACAAAGAGCGAGTGGGACATGGATCCAGTTTTTCTAGCATATGTAGCATATTGTAAATAAGAGAATTGGGCCATGTATGAAATCACAGCCAAGTAACTTAATATAAATTTGTTAAATGTTTTATGCAAGAGAGGAAGAAGGATAAAAAAATTACTGCTGTGTTTGGTGTATGATTTACTGGTGCCATTTGATCTGCTTAGAACAAAAGTAGGTGATGAATCCTTCTGCACTCTTCTAAACCAGTGTAATACACATCCTATTGAAAGATCTAGGCTCTAACAAAACCAATTATTTATCAATGTTCAAATTAAGTGGCTGCACTTTCACTGTATCATGCTCTGCTTTCTCAAATAGCATTGCTATTTGTCCTGAAGCAACCTTAAATCTCTGGAAAAGGAAGAGCAAGGAGGAGGTAACAGTTTGTATGCAGCTTTGATCTTGTTACTTGACATTGCACCATTAATAGTTTCTTCTGGTCTTTAGTAACCTGAATTTTGTTGTACTTATGTCTGTATCTTAGAAGCAAAAATAACCAACAACATAGTTGTGGGATGATAAACCTGCAGGAATATAAACTAACATGTAATACAGTGTCACAGTCATTAAACTATGATCCATAACAAGTCTGTTGTTGGTGACAGGTGGCAAAACATAGCAAATTCATTGAGTAGGAATTACACTTAAGTACCTCTTTGTGCAGATATATATAGGAAAGCTTGGTAACTTACAACTAGCATATCTTTGTTCCCCTGAGTTATTTGGGATCTGGCCAATTCTTTTTTGTTCCTGCCACCTCAGCAGTAGTGCAATCCCACATACTGCTAGTGCAGTTTAGCTTTTGTAGCCTGGGGATGTGTTGCCTATTTCTGAGCTGGAATAGTTGCCTAAATTTCCATAGAACAGTGATTTCTGAGTGTTGCAGTGGGCGCTAAATGCTCTGTGGCACTAACTGGCTGTTTTCTGTTTTCAAATTTAAATGTGCTATAGAATTAAAAATAGACAAGGAGGCCTCAAGTCCAATCTGCACCTATTCTGTAGGCTGGACTTTAAACCTAATTGTACTGTGGTCTCAGTTATAAATGGTTTTCCTTTAAACACCAATTTCCAAGGCCTTTCTGAAATTAGGTTTACATTTGGCAGAATGGGGAGTTCTCATGATCAGATTGCTTTCTAGACATATTTCCAAGTGAGGATGGAGATAGAAAATGTTAGCAAATACATTCAATTATTATGAGATACTTGGAACTTACTCTAATACAGCCATAAAATTAGATGGATGCGAACATCTCTTGGGAGTGGAGAAGAAACAGCATATATAGCAATAGTAGGGAGAGGGAAAATATATTGCTTTAATTGGATTAGAATTATTGGTAACATATATGGGTGTGCATTTTATAAATCTGTTTGAAGTTTGCAAGAAGTTCAGAAATAGGTCACAGTTCAATTTTTTTTAGCCATATTATTTTAATGTGTTTATCTATCTGAAAATTAAAAGTTAATATATTTTTATGTTTTCCTTTAACAGGGTTCTGCTTGGTCAGAGTTGTGATGGCATTGTACTCAGCACCGATGATTATTTTCGTCAGCAGTATGGGTACACCTATAACGCTGCTCAGCTTGGCGATGCCCACGAGTGGAACCGGAAGAGAGGTTGGAATGAACAAAAGGAATCCTATTGAGCTGTGTTACATAGAGGAAATAAAAGTGTAGCATAACATGTATGAGTGTTAAGAGTCTGTATGAAAAGGAGTATACATATTTTAGCAAAGCATATATAGAAGTATTTAAAGTATTTTTTATACTTTAATTCATGTATATGTATACATTAAATTTTGAACTTCTGCAAGATTCAGAGTTAAAAATAGATAACCTTGTTTCTTTGGGCATCAGCTTCTTGTTTCTACTTGTTTTCGTTCCTGCCTGTACCTTTTATTCTTTCTCTTAGAGTGTTTCAGTCAGGGTAGATTAGTGAAAGAAAATCTGGAGCGGTTTATTTCTGTTTGAGTTACATGTGGTTTATTAACTTGCACAATTTTTCGTTGCAGCAAAGCAAGCAATGGAGCAGGGAAAATCTCCAGTTATAATAGACAACACTAATACTCAAGCCTGGGAAATGAAGCCATATGTGGAAGTGGTAGGTTTTGTTGCATGATTGTCATCTGCAACAATTTTTCAAACTTATCCTCGCATGTGATACGTTGATATGTTTTGTCCAGAAACATTTTTTTTGCTCAAGTTTTTAAAGAGAGAGACAGCTTCTTGATAATGATTAGTAATTGGTGTGGCAATGGTTTAGATCAGTTTAAGGATTGACTTGATTTAATTTGCTTAGCCTGGAACAAAAGCTAGGACAGGTTGGGGGTAAGTGAAATTCAGCATACTACCACAGCAGAGTATGCTGCATCTGTTTATTATACTTGTCTTTTATTTTTTTCTTACGTTTTATGTGATCGTGATACACATCACACATATTTCTTTGCTTGCTGCAGGCTCTAGAAAAAGGATACAGAGTGGAATTCCGTGAGCCAGATACTTGGTGGAAGTTTGATCCTGAAGAATTAGAAAAGTAAGGTTTCTCTTTCAGAAATCGTGGTACTTTATATATAGAGATAGATAGGCAGATAAATATGTATGCGTAAATATATATGCAGTAACTTGTATTTTATTCAAAATATTTTCTCAAGTACTTTACTGGTAGTATGAAATGTATTTTATTTAAATAGGCATTTTGAGGTATACCTTTACATGGAAGTTTTATGGATAAACAAGCAGACAAATAAATACCAGCTCCATCTTGTTGGCCCAAAACGTCAATATTAAAATTTTATTGGACATGTGTAGATCTGAATTAAAATACTGTAGAACATGGGTCATTGAACTTCTGGGTTCTGAGAGTGCTTGGGAAGCTGCTTTTTCTTCCTGGTTAATGTCCTTTTTGTCTCAGATGTATCTGCTTTAGGAATCTTATGAGGTATCAAACCAGCTCAGGGATATTTCTTTGTTTGAAATGTAGTGTAATATTTTCACAGTTGATGACAGAGTTCTCTCACTGATTGTTGTTTTATGTGCATCCAGCTGACTTTGCCTCTGATTGTTTCAGCTTTGTAAAGTGGCCTCTACAGTGCACAAAGTACATGTGTATAATGCTTGCATTACTGACTTGGACTTTATTGTGTTTATAAAAATTCAGAAGTTTTCACCTTTTGCTCCTAAGCTACCACTCACTTGTTTCTAGAGATGGAGTTCTCTCCCTGTAGAATGATAGTAAGTTTTTCTAGTTTGTGGTGCAGCACAGCCAAGTTAGGAATCTTAGTAGTTACTCACTTCTAAGATATTCAACATGAGATTTCCATTACATGAGACAGACTCATTTTCCAGGAAAATTCATGTTTCCACATGATCTTAACAAGCAACAGGATAATCTGATGTGTTGTTACTGTTGAATTTTATTGTTCAATTATTAATTGTAGGAGTAAAGTTTGTATCTTTCCTAGAGGAAAACCCTTGAACTGTGAAGTGCTGTTATCAGTTTTTAGAAGGTTCCTAGAAATATTTTAGCAGTTCTCGTTGCTTTAAATATTTGAATAGAGGCTGATTGCCTGGAAACTTTTATTTTTTGGGAGTTTAAGAAAGGTGGTGATGTAAGTTTTCGTTTCATTCTTTAGTTACTTCAGGAGAGGGCTCCTCAGTTTTGTTTCATCAGCAAGCTTGCAGAGGGTGCAGTTGTGTAGGGTAGTATGGAAGCATTTAATAGTGGCAGAACTTTGCTTTTATCAATAGATTCTGTGTTCCTCCAGGCAAAACAGTCTTACTCCTCCTGTTAGAAGCTTTTGGTGTTATGTCTGTGTTAGGTCAGATAGATGGCTTTATGCTCTCTCAGCATAGCCAAGCTGCCAAAGAATGAGTGAAGACATGCCTGAAGAGGAGATCACAGTATTAAATGACACTATACAGCAAATTGATTTCCTTTTTTAAATCAGTTTCTATGCTTGATGCAATTTTGCTGTTAGTGATTTTATTATCCTGCCTTATTCTGCAAGGAAAAATACTTCCTCTTTTATGAAGTGATTATGCACAAGTCCATTCAATTGTGTATGAGTGTGCACTTTATGTCCAGAGCACTTGAGCTGTAATCTTTTTCTAGGAATACTAAGATAGGGAAAATATTGAATAACTTGCTGCTTCCACCATTTGGCGTTAAAAGACTTTACACTTGCTCTTCTCGTTTTTTGTCTGTCATGAGTGTCAAGTGCTTTATAGAATGCACATATTTCAAGGAAGTTGACTTTTTCCTCTACCATTAACCTTGTTCATATTTGTGAATAAAATCAAAACTGTTAAGACTCACTAAGTGATTAGTTCAGCATGCAGTTGCTCCTGGGCCACTTAAGCACAATGTAAAAATTAGAAGCATTTAAACAATGAGCCACATGCGATGATCACTCCAGCTACTGGTGTTGTCTCAGGGAAGCGTGTCTGTGAGAGAAATGCACTGCTTAAGCATTTTCTTCACAGAAAGAAATCGGATGAAATACACCTTGAGGAGCCAGTGTAATTTTGAATAGTTCTGAGATCTGAATTCTGCTTCCATTCTGAATGTGAAACTAGTGTGCTACCTGCAATGTGCTTTGAACCCTTGTCGACTTGATACTTACTTCTTTGTTGTAGTAATACTCACAAAGTCCTGAGGGGGCTGGGTGGTGAGGAAATCAGTCTTTTAAAATATTTGTGTGGAGCTGCTTCTTTCCAGTAGGGCCTGTTTGTTCTCAGTGTTGATTTCTCCTCTATAGAACTGAGCAAGTTGGTAAGGCCCATACCTCTTCTGTCCCTGGCAGAAAGCACAAAGATGCAGAAATACATTCCCTGTTGGTTTGTTGTGGAAATAATTCGGCTTGGACAAGGTTTCTTGGCAATAAGAATGTATTGGGTTATGATAAATGCTTGTTTATGCTACCAAAACATTTTGTTTCTGTTTTATGTCTCTTCTTTTAGATTCAATTCTGTTACAGTTCTGGCAGTTCCCTGACGTTCAGTTTGTGCATGAGGCTTGTGGTTTTCTTTTGGCAGAGACTGAAATTCTCTGCTAACATGGATTTTAAGGTCTTATTACGTAGATGCCAAGGAGATATATACATTCTAATGTAATGTGTAACGCCTCAGGTTCTTAATAGACCAAGTTCTCCCTGAAAGTAGCTGGTCACTGAGCACTGCAAGAATAGGACAGCACTTTTGATACCTTGTCCCTTACATGTGTTTCAGTACATTTCTAAATTTGCAGCAAGTGTCAGTTACAACTAGTAGATGAAAGTGTTGTGAGGATGTTGTTCTGGTTCAGAAGTAAAATTGCTTCTTATTCTGTAGAGATGTTTCTTGATGAGAAAATACTCTGTCATTAAGTCTTGAAACTGTGTAGTTGCTCTTTTTTAATGCTAGTTTGAACATTGCTTTCATAAGGAGTAGTCTATGCTATTATTCATCTCTCTACTGATTAGCTAGTATACTGTGTAAAATCTGATGGATGAATAAATAGCAAATCCTTCTAGGGTAATTCAGGTGCATAGTTATAGTGAATAACATCACATTTCTACATGAAGAAGAATAACTGTATTGTTTACTGTTATTCAATAGATGCAGATGTGAATTGTTAAACCTTAACACAAGTTGAATACGTAGAGAATGAGGATACAGTGTAATAAAAGCAAGAAGAAAAAATTGAGAATTTAGAGGGTTTTTTCTTAAAGACTGTAACATGCAATTATATATATATACTTACATGTAACTATATATAACTATAAATATACCAGGCAATTTATTTAAATTTTTGTTTTTGTAGGAGGAATAAACATGGGGTCACTCGTGAGAAGATTGCTCAGATGTTGGAACGATACGAACATCAAATATCAGTCCCTATCGTCATGAATTCGGTGGTACCTCCCCACAAAAACACTCAAAGACCACCTCTGCAGAGAAGACATAGGTGGGGAGACAATAAAGACTCATAGAGTTATTTCAGTATTTCCAGTAGCCAGTAACACAGTTGCAGTCAGTTAATAAGAATCTGTTATTTGCCCCTTCAAAACACATCATCACCTCCAATAAAGTAGAGATCTTCTGTGTTTTAAATAGGCCTATTTCAAGACCCATTTTCTTCTGGAGGTTGTTCTTTTTAATGGACTTATATGTAAATAAAATTGTACATATAATGTTTTTTAAAACTACATTTATTAAAGTTGTAAGACCTTGGATTTTAGTAAAATATTTAATATAGTATGGCATATAGCAGAGTCTTTCTTCATAAATCTTAAGACAATGACGTCATATATTAGGTAACTGTTGAGCAGTTATTTTAAAGAATGGGTCATATTAAGGATCTTTAAAAAGAGAATTAAAGCCCCAAAAGAAGAGTTTATTTGCATATAATCAATTTTAATGATTGTTATTTAGTCGTCTTACGTTTTTGGATATTTTTTTGAAAGCAGTTATGTTCTGAATTGTCCTTTAGCTTTATTTGGTATGTATTGCAAATGGGCAAAGTTTTGGCATGTGTTTTCTGATTTCAGTCAAGAGGATTGATTCTTTTGTAGTTGTTGTTTTGTTGGTTTTTTCCTTTCTTTTTTGGTCTCAGAAGTTCACATGGCAGCTGAAGCAACATTCTGCCAGTACAGTATTCACCAGCCATAAACTGTGCAACCTGAATCTTTTTTTAATTTATTCTCATTGGTAGTATATAAACTATGATGATGTTGGCACACCACCGACTTGTTTTGTGCTGACAAAAAAAAAAAAATCTAAATTTTATCACTAAACCCCCAAAATTTCACAGCTGTATCTTTCTAAGTCAGTTTCTTTCATTTGTGATAAAAATGAAGTTTTAAAGAATTAGGCTGTCAATTCCCAGCCCACAGTTGGGATGCATCAATTCAATATAAATAGTGGATATAATTCTGTAAAACCATCTTGCATTCCTAATTTTGGCATAGCCAATGTAATCTGTTGAGCACATAACAAAGAATGAGCCAGCATGGAGACTGACTAACTTACTGCTCTTTTTCTCTTAAAAAAATGATGAATTTGTAAGTGTTCACTTTGCATTTTTTCTAACAGCTTGCTGTATTAATAAAATATATTTGTGTTCAGTATTGTTGAAGTAGTTCAATGCAGCAGTTTTTATTGTTTTCAACCTCGTAGGATTTTATACAGATGAACATTATTACTAACCTGCTAGCTGAAATAACCTAACTACACTTGACTTCCTTATACACTGAATGATCAAATGTTGAATAGGAAATTTTGTCAAGAACATGAGTATGTAACTAAAGGAATTTGGATGGTTATCTATTATTCATTTGGTGTCATAGTATCAGAATTTTGAAAATTCCAAAGCCAGCCTAATTTTCTTTAATTGTAGACAATTTTTGAATAGGCCCTAAAAATTACTTTGTCTGAATACCATGAAAGCTGAAAATCCAGGTATATAATGAAGTATCTTTCTGTGGTTTTCTACACCTATTGTGCAAATTTAAATTTATGTTTTAATTATTTGAAAAATAATATAAAATGTTTCAGTAGCGCATGCGTTGTTAATATATTGAATTGTGTGTATGTGTAGAAAAGAGGCTCCCCAACTATATTATTCATTGTCTGTTATTCATATCAAATATCTTACAGTATTTTAGTTTTCATGGTTATCTTTTTCTGTGTCTCAAAAGAATCATGGGTATCATTGTAAATGCTCAGTAATACTTTAATTATGCCAAAGTTTTTATATTTAAACGTGAAAGCACATTTCAAGTGTGGGGGAGATAAAAAGGTTTTAGACTGATTTACTCTATTTTACTGTAAGCTATAACATAAAATTTATCGAGGCTTATGTAATATGCACACAGTGTGCTAAAGCATGTCAAGAAAGAGCTGATTTTTGAAGATTGAAATGGGGTTTTTTAGCAGTATTTAATTATTTGAATAGGTACTAATTTGTTCTGTTTTAAGATGGTGTGGCTTTCTTGTGTCACCTTTTTAATTATTGGTGGATGGGAGTGTTTTTGCTGTGCAAAGCATGCTGATCAATAGGCCCGCAGTTTGCAAAGGACACTTAGGGAAGCTTTGCAGTTTGTTTCTGTATCAAACATTTGTGAATTGCTTCATCTGTACAGCTGTATTCTAAGGTAAGTACAGTGACATGGTAGGTGAAAACACTGGAATTACTATCAGTGTAACACTTCTCTGTTTCATGGTATAATCATATTTTATGAGGACACGACAGTCACAGATCACAGACAGACATATATCTCAGAAGTTGATTTTACACTACACTATGTGTAAAAATAAAAAATAATGTGAAATACATGTTGCAGGTATTGAATTTTTCATGCCCTCAAAACCAAGGAAAATTGGTTATTTGGTCAAAATGTATGTGCAAGAAATGTAAGAACTTGCTGCTCAACTAGACACGGGATCTAAAACGTTTTATTGTCTGTACTTTCTGTACAATACTCGTGTGGATGATGATAATGTACCTAGAACGAAGGTTTCCTATTGTTCACTTTTTTAATAAATTGCTAGTTCATCATATTTAATGAAATAATAGTGTCAGGTTGGGATTTTTTTCAAATTTAACTAATGCATAGAACCATAATGTTATGAATATAAATTCTAAGTTTCTCCTGCATACTTGAAACTAGTGGGATGTTTGGTAAGTAAATTTAACACTTAACTTTTCTAAGCATGAAATTTAAATGAAAATTAATTTGTAGAACATACATAAATTGGTTCATATAGCAGACCACTTGGCATCAGCTGTATAGGGAAAAATGGTTCTAGTTTTACTGCTTCATCTAAGCTGCTGTTTCATGATTTATTGGTTCACTTCCTGAATTATCAAAGGTTTTCATCAGCATTCTTTGGGTGACTTAGTTTTCTTATTTTAATTTTGTATGGACAAGAAAAAAATCACTACCCCAAGACCAAACCCTAAAAAACCTGTGTGCTGGTTTTGGGTGGGATAAAGTTAGTTGTCTTCAGAATAGCTGGTCTGGGACTGTGTTTTAGGTTTGCCCTGGAAACAGTATTGATAACACAGGGGTGTTTTTGTTACTGCCTAGCAGTGCTTACACAGCATCAAGGACTTTCTGCTCCTCACAGGGAGCTGGGAGGGGACACAGCTGGGACAGCTGACCCCAGCTGACCAAAGGGAGATCGCAGACCTTAGGGCGTCAGGCCCAGTATATAAAGCTGGAGGAAGAAGGAGTGAGGGGGTTTGGAATGGTGGAGTTTGTCTTCCGAAGTAACAGTTAGATGTGATGGAGCCTGGCTTTCCTGGGGATGGCTGAACACCTGCCTGCCTGTGGGAAGTGGTGAATGAATTCCTTGTTTTGTTTTGCTTGCATGTGCAGCTCTTGCTTTACCTGTAAAACTGTCTTTATCGCTAACCACGAGTACAACCTAGTGTAACACTGAGAATTTTTTAACATGTGATGTTAAATGATCTCCTGTGAGGGATTCTGTCTTCTCTTCTTGTAGCCATATCCTCTTGAGGTGAATTTTAATCTAGTTTGCCATGATACATCATTTTTAAGAACTACTTCTGTTTAAGAAGGCCAAGATTTTGTCTCTTGTCATCTGTCTCTTGAAACCTTTTGCAGAGATGGTTGTTTCTTTGCTAATAGGTAACTGGAAACAAGGCTTTCTCTAGCTGAGATAGGACCCATAATATTTATATTTAATTGTTTTGTGTCTGTCTTCCCTGTTGTAATTTAGACTTTTGGTATTTTCTTTGAGCTAACCAGTAAATTTCATTCTCAGTGAATTAGAAGAATTCTCAAATTCATGTGTGACATGTAGTTTTAACTTCTGCTTTCTCCTAGCAATCAAATTTTCTGGAAGAAATGTTTTTGCTCAGTGCTGGTACATCATGGAGATGAGGTGACTAGGTATATATTGAGACTTCAACAGAACAGACACATGTATTACAATTCCCTGTAAAAAGCATTAAAAAGACAGTGTTGAAATGAAACAAAGTAAGTCCTCATTTTGAGTGATCAGATGTTTCATGTGGATCAGATGTGGAAATATTTCACTTCAGTGTTTCTAGAATGATGCTTGTCTCATTTAAATGTTTATGTTCTCATTCTTTTGAAATAAAAGCAATAGCAGAGATTAAAGCTCTCTATTAATATCATAGGTGAAAATCTTGTACATCAATACATTTGTTGTGGGTTTTTTCTCTTTTTATAGGCTAATTGGTTGAAATTAGCTGTAAATCTGCTTATTTCGAGTTCACAGAAAAATGCGTGAAAACATAATTGGTCTTATTTTGAAAAAAAAGTAAGTAGCAGAGTTTGTCAAGGTCTGATCATCTCAAATTTGTCTTAATTTATTTCTATAGTAATGGAGAAGCAGCAAATGGTGGTTTTTACTTGAGGCAGATTGTCAGTTTAATTCTAGATCAAGGATAATAAAAACATTGAAGTATTGTGTCTGGAATTGGTCTTTGCAGTTTCCTTTTAGCTGATAATGCTGCCACTTTATTTCTCTGGTAGGCAGGCAGTCCTTGACCATGTCATGTGTACCTTACTGATTTATAGTACTCTTGTAACAATATCATGTTGTGCCAAGCCAGAATATATCATATCCATGAAAACCCCCGCAAAAAAAAAAAAAAAAAAATCAGTTGTACTTGCAGTCTTTTTAGTGATGTTAAATATTTTCTTTTTCTTTTTTTTTTTTTTGGTCTGTGAATCCAATTTAACTTTTCTTTCAGAACATGTACTTGTATGTTTTCTAACTACTGATTTTAAAAAGGCTGAATTCTGTAGTGGACGTTGTTTAACCTCTTTTTAAATTGCTAACAGACTAAGAAGTGTTGCTTTAGCTGACTGAGTAAACATTTGCTTATTTCTGAGGGATGCATTGTATCATGTACAAATCAGCCTTAGTCATAGGCCCATAATGCTGTTTGGCTGTTATTTTATTCATGATACTTTTAATAATTTTTTTTCTTTGTTCATTAGCCCTAGGTTTGGATAACCTGTATTATAGGTTATGATAGTCTATGAGGAGTTAGTAAACAACTTATCCCACATCTTGCTCTTAACCATTAATAGTTTCTGAAGGCTCATTAACCTGGCTTAGGAGTGGATTGACTGTATTACTTTCCCCCCATTTAGCGTTTTTCCTGATTGCTTGTAAAATGGATATAGTGCTTTACAGGGACCTTGATGACAAAAGTATAGACATGGAATCATCTACCTGAAGCAGGTCAGGTTTATATATTTGAGCTGCATTTGTGGCTCCTTGCAGCCATTTGGTACACATGCTAAATACTCAGTGAATATTTAGCATTATTCTTCACTTGATGGAGACTGTGCTTATGGCAGTGCAGCAAAAATTCATTATATATAGGATTATAAATGGAATTCTTTGTATGTGATATGTGGATGACAGAGCATTGTGTTTCATTCTGTTACTGCTTTGCTCCTGCAGTCTAAACTGAGTTCTTGGTTCTAGTAATTGATACTTAGGTGCCTTTCTTGGTCCTGGGTCTAGGTCCTCTTAGATGAGAAGCAATGGATGGAGGCTGCAACATGGGAAATTTGCACTGGATACTGGCTTGTGTAATCTCATCCTTAGAATATTCAAAACTTACATGGAGAAGGCACTGAGCAACGAGATCCCGGTACTGCTTTGAGCAGAGGTTGGACCATGGGATCTCCAGAGGCCCTTTCTGACAGCAGTTACTCTGTTAAAAGTGATAGAGTGAGAGCAGTGTCTAGAATATCAGAAGAGTTAGCTCTTACCTGTCAGAGAAGAGTTACAAATCACTAATAATGGAAGTGATGTCTGGTCTCAGGGTGTTGGATGCCGGCTGTGATGCTGTTCTCAGATGGACACTAAGTTTCTGACTTTAACTGTAGCAGCAAAACTGGCTGTACCCTTTATTCTGGTTATGTTGTTTCCTAACTGTGTTGGCAGAGTTGCTCACAGGTTCCTGACAACACCTGTAGCTGATCCCCTTTTCCCTCCCTCAGTGTCCATTTGTCTCTTGTTACCTGTATTGTCTTTCCAGAACTAGAAAATAATAGCATATATTAGTGCTTATCTAAAGTAATTTTTTATTTTCTGTCCAAAGACAAATTTCTATTGATGCTTACTAAATTGCAGAATTGAAAGACAGTTTTCTGCATCTATTCATCCCCAACACTCTAGGAATAATACAGGGCTGTTTTGTAAAAAGTAATCATCTTTAAGGGGATAATTCATCATGTCTTTTGTGTATCTCTAGTCCTTTGGGTGAAAGATACTTGAAAAGGGAAATGAGTTAATACCAAAGTGTAGTATGCAGAAATAGCAAATAAAATTTGGATGCTAGTATGACGAAGTGTGGAGATTTGTTGAAAAAGGTGTAATAACATCCAGGGAATGTACATTTTAACTGAATGCTCTGTAGTTCTCAGTATTTCATAGAGCATTTGAGATGCACAGAATGAATGCGACAAGTGGAGCAGATGTTCTGAATAGCAACTTCGTGTGCAGTTACCAGTATTTGAATTTTAATGTTGCTATAATCTAGGTTAGAGGCTGGTTACTTAATATTTGCTGATACTGGGTTTTTTTTACTGTTTTCCTGTTGTAACTTTCCCCGCCTTTTTTGTTTATTCTTGAACTGCTTTTTTCTCATCTGAGTCCTGTGTGTTTGTTATTACAGTTGTCTTCATAACTCTGGATCCATCTCCTCCCCTTTTCTTCCCTTCATGATAAACATGTGTGGAGAGCTACACCTTTTTCTCTTAATTTTTTAAATGCCTCAGTCCAAACTCTTGCTGATTTAAAAGCTGAGCATATAGTATCCCACCCCCTAAGCTGTCCTTTTGAATTTTTTTCTTGTTCTGTTAAAAGTAGTATTTTGTGTCATCCAATATATTTGTCTTCATACTTTTTTCCCTCCTTAAGTTTGCCGTATCTTCCTGTGTTTCTAAAACTCATGCTTTTGTTCCAGAATTATGGTCTGTGCTTTGATGGGTAGTTAGGTCTTTGCTATAATTTGATAATTGAGGTTATTTTAAATACAGCTAAAATCTGTCATCTTTCATTGAAAGTTCCTAGCAGGGAATAGTTTATTACCTATCTCCAAATATTTCATTTTGCTTTCATTATACCCGTTGCTTCCTTAGTCTCACACCCCTATTTTTCTTCAACTTGATTTTGCTCGTGTATCATCTCAAATTTCATTTTACATTTGTTTTTGGTGTGAATGTGCATTGGTAAGAAAGGTCAACACTTCACCCTGTAAATCTCATTTTTATTTTTAAAACCCTTTTGTTATACTTGCTTATCTTTACATTCTGTTATGATGTCTGTCATCTGTGTTCAGGTGCTAGGATGATGTAACGCAGCATGTGGGTCTTTTTATTTTCTGGTTAAAATATTTATTTATTTATTTATTTATTTATTTACTTATTTGAAGAGTAACTCTAGAGTGCATGACAAGATGATTGGTGCTGTACTTGCAGTGCATAACATTGGCATCTGTGCCCATCATGTTCGCTCCAAAGGACTAAATGTTGCCAGAACATAAATGAAAACTGATCCTCTGAGCCTTCAGGGGGAAAAGGCTGATGATGAAACTGCAGGGTTTTTTCTCTCTATTGTGAGTACATTCCCTTAAGATGTAGTCAGATCACTTGGAGTGTTTCACGTTGTCCTTTTTTTCTCCTTCTTAAGCTGCTTTTTAACATTGAGCCATACTTAATGGTGCAGAAAAATTCAATCAGAGAAAAAATGGCACCTCTTTTCTCCATCTGTTGGCATACATCAGTCCATCTATTGCTGGAGGAGTTGTTTTGTTTCTTTTCTGAGAGCTTTGAATTGTGTCAGGTGAGATATTTACGGCATCTAGAGGAGGTTTAAGCAGCTTTTGAGTTGTTTCACTTGTTCAGAAAGTAGATGTTTGATACTGGGCACAAGTCTATTCAGTACACATAAACATATGTATAAAACAGTATATTCAGGCTTGATTTCTTTAATCTTGATCAGCATATTCTATGACTAAGGAGCCAAAAAAGGACATTTAAATCATAAGATGTTTATGGCTTTCATGAACCAGGCAGGACAAAGATCAGTAAAGTCACCCCACCTGAAATTTCTATGGAATGAATGGACTGTCATTTGAAACTGAATTGCTGTTACCTCAGGAATGTGGGGTTTTTTGTGGGTGGGTTGTTTGGGTTTTTTACTTTGAAAAGTAAAGTGCTTGCACTTTGCCGTGTATTTGATTAAAAGAACAGCTTCTAAAGGCATGCTTTAATCAAATCAATTGTATTGCTTATTCTCTGTGTACTCTCTAGATCAATGTCTTTTGTGTCTGGACTATAACAGGGCAGCAGTCTGATGACTGATTATACATTGCACTGAACTGTATATACATCACACTTGTAGAAAATATAAAGATTGGAGCAGCTCTTTGAGCATTGTGATAGATTAGCATATTTTATAAAGCTGGCAATGCTGTTGAGAGACAAAATAATAAATACTGAGTTAAGATTGAATTCAGTTAGTAGGATCTTTACTGATTTGGGGCAGAGAGAATTAATTTGCAACACTGTAATGTGTAAACAGTTCTTGTGAATCATTTGTGCTGAATTTCCTTGCTGTGAGGCAATCTGACATGTTGCTGCTCTAAGTACTCACTTGTTCCCACCAACCACTTCATTGTCGTAGCTAGACACTTACTTTACTTCTTGCTTTGGAGAGTTAAATGAGCATAACAACGAAGTATGTACTTCTTTCTTTTGATGCAGGGTCAGGCAGGTGAATCCACCCACAAGGAGAGTGGTAGAGCCAGCAAAAGACCGTAGTGGAAGTGCAAGGGCAACATCTGGAGCAAAGTAGGAAAGGGTGACAAAGACTGTTTCTTCAGCAGCAAAGTGCTAAGTTAAATGCTCAGCTGTCTAATGGAATTTCAACTTACAGGAAGCCCAGTAATGCTGGCAAGTTTTGTGGGTTTTTCCAGTTGCTTGATCACCTGATACCAATATTCTATTTGGTTTTGAGGAACTAGACCTTTATCACTCATTTCAGTGTTAAAGGCAAGATATGTAACAGGCTGGTACCTTGGCTTTTTTTGTTATTCCAAAATGATAACTTCAATTTTTAGTTGTTGGTGAAGCATAATTAGGTCACAAGGAATTCGACAACGTACTTGGACTTACCAGATGGGGAAGGTGAAGTGTATCCCAGTAAATGCCATTTTATGCAAGCTGCTCTACTGTAATTTTTATGTTGAAAGCACAGTCCAGACACTTTGGAGATTAATGATGGCATACATTTCTGAAAGACCATGTACCTCATTGCTAAATGTCATATAGAATTGGATTTTAAATTTATCCATCTTGCCTGATGA
>QWTY01041760.1:0-17881 GCA_008033365.1 Pseudorectes ferrugineus | reverse complement strand
GATCCCCTTGAAAGGGGGAAGAGGTGTACAGGTAGTTTTTAACACTAGACATGCAAGGAAAAATGCATCAGGAACTGTAGTGACAGGACAAGGAGTAATGGATGCAAATTGAAAGAGGAGAAATTTAGCTTAGATATCAGGAAGAAATCCTTCCTGTGAGGGTGGGGAGGCCCTGGCACAGGGTGCCCAGAGAAGCTGTGGCTGCCTCATCTCTGGAAGTGTCCAAGGCCAGGTTGGACAGGGCTTGGAGCAACCTGGGGTAGTGGAAGGTGTCCCTGCCCATGGCAGGGGGTGGGACTGGATGAGCTTTAAGTCCCTTCCAACCCTTTATCCTTCTATGATTCTACAATTCCTAATACTGGGCCCTTTAAGGTTCATCGGTGGGTTTTATTTCCTTTTACAAAAAGGCCAATCTCAGAGTTGTTTTTCCCCCAGGAAAAGACAGTTGTAGAGTTTGTCTCCTGTGCTGTATTCTGTTACTGTGACTGGTTGGTCTTCTGTTACTTGTTGTGACTTTCAAACTTGTTTAAGGTTTTGAGGAGGCACCTTCAAGAGGTATTTTGATTTCATGAGGGAAAGTGTGTCCTTTACCTGTTTCTGCAGGAGACTGTGAAGGAAAACTAACAAAAAGGATAAAATATTTCCTGATTCCATAGTCTTGAGCAAGATGTGCTTTGAGTACCGAGAGCAATATTGCTGTATTAGATGAGCACCCCCTGCCTGGGCTGCCTTGTCCTTATGCTTGGCTGATTCTCAGGAAAAATATCCCTGCATGGATAGTGTTGTTCTGTGATGGCGAGGACTCTCAGCTTCTTGTATTCCCAAAGTCAGAAATAGGGTTTGATCAAACTGCATCAAAATGGCTGTTTCTTTGTTATGGCTATTAATATTTTTATTTTTCCCCCCCCCGAATGAGTTATAAATACAACTGCATTGCTAGTGCTTAGCTTGGGAGTGAATTGGAGCTGATGATAAATGCAGCATTCCCAGCAATTTGTAGCTTGCTTTGTGCCCCCTGGTGTGGAGGAGGAGGAGGAGGAGGCAATGCAGTTGATCAACCACAGTGACTATAACTAATGAGGGAGCCAAAGCCCCTTATCTCAGCTGATAAATCCTCATCTCCTTATATCTGTCTTCAGCGCTGTCACTCGAGTGCCTGCCTCTGCTGCAGGATTCCTTTCAGAAGCAGGAGGTAACCTTAGCCTTGCTGAGCACAGTAACTACATACAGCATTTCATGGAAGACAACCTTTCCAGAAATGTCTTCAACTTAAAATAACTGTTCCCAGTCCTCTAGCAAAATGCTACTCTATTATCTGTTTGCTGCTTTGGGACCAAACAAACAGCTGTATTTGTCAAAACATGCATCTCTTGCTAAAGAACTGTTGTGGCTTAGCCCCAGCTGGCAGCTAAGCCCTGCACAGCCACTCGCTTTCCCCACAGTGGGTTGGGCAAAGATTAGAGAAGTGAGAACCTTGTGGGTTGAGATAAAAGTTTAATAGGTAAAGCGAAAGCTGTTCGTGCAAGCAAAGCAAAGCAAATCAAGGAATTCCTCCAGCACTTCTCATGGGCAGGCAGGAGTTCAGCCACCCCCAGGAAAGCAGGGCTCCATCACATGTAATGGCACCCTGGGAAGACGTGTGCCATCACTCAGAAGGGCCCCAGTTCCCTCTTTGTCCCCCTAGGTTACGTGCTGAGCATGATGCCATACGTTCCAGGATGTCCACTGGGGTTTGCTGTCCCTGCTGTGTCCCTTACCGGCTTCTGGTGCACTTCCAGCCTTCTTGCTGGTGGGGTGAGGAGCAGAGAAGTCCTTGGCTCTGTGCAATCACTGCTCAGCAATAGCAGCAACATCCCTGGGTCATGCACACGGTTTCCAGCAGCTCCGTACCAGAGAATTAATCCTACCTCAGCCAAAGCCAGCACAAGAATGTGTCATCCCTTGGACCTATGAAGAAGTGCAGTCAATTCCATACCACTCCCTTCCCCAGATGAAAAGCAGAACAAAGTCCAGGACAAGCCTCCCCTGGAAGGTCCCTGGCAGCATTTTTCCATTTTAGTGGCTGGTGAAAGGTAAAAGCTTTGAGTGCTGTTTTTAAACCAACTATCTACGTGCTTCACAGTAACTTCACTTAGGCCTTCTTTTCTGAGCTTACTTATGAAACTTATGAGAGTTAATCTTGCCATCAGTAGCCTTACCAGATTGCATTTGCAGCTTCCCACGTGCTCATCAGTGTCAGGAATGCCTCGTTTTGGTGACAGGGTTAATCTGCTCTCGAGACATTCACACACTAAATGTTCGCATTTTTGTCTCCTCATTTTAAGCACAATTCTAATACACTCCCAAGTACAAAAGCAAGGTTGACTGATCTTTAAATCCTTGCACCTTCCTTCTGTCTTCTCTTTGCGGAGCTGGTGCTCTCTCTGCCCTTCCCCAGTCCCCCAGGACTTCCCTGCCCTCTGAATTCTCAAAGATAATTGCTAATGGTTCTTAGATGGCTCAAGTTAATTCCTTGAGTACTTTAAAGCGCATTTCATTTGTCTTTAAAACTTGAATGTGTCTAACTTAAATATTCTTCAACCTTTCCTTTTCATATTCCTGTCTTATGCTTTTAGTGCCCAGTTAAAATTAATTGTTTTAGTATCTGGCTGTAATTATTCATAGTGAAAACTGAAGAAAGGCAGGTTTTGGCTACTTGAGTTTTCCTGCATTTGCCATTATTTATGACTAAAGGGAACTTGCTGGTTCTTTATCTTCTGTTATGGATGCTGCATTTCTAGAACTGTTTTCCTGCTTTCATTTACATTAATAGCTGGTCATAACTTGCTTTGTGCCTCTCTCCTTTCAATTCTATGCCTACATACTTGTACTGGTCATTTATACTTGCCCTTAATTATATTTCCACTTTCAGCACAACTCCACTTTAAATACAATTCCTTTCTGATTATCTGTGTTGTTAAAGAAGTCCTGGGTCTCTATTTCTTCCATTTTCCCTGCATCAGGATTATTTGATATTGTGCCCTTAATAAGCTATCCTTTAACAACAGCTGTCCTGAATTTTAGAGTTTTTTTGTTCTAATTCCAGGTACTGTCTTGACAATTTCTCCATATTTGCTGACATTTCCTTTTAATGTTGATTTTCCTTTTTCTGTTCCTTTGGAATTACAAACATAATAGTTCTGTGAATCTTTACATCTTCTGCCTTCAGGTTTTTTAGCCAACAATTCTTATTCTCATTCCTTCGTTTTCCTGATTGTGAGAAAAAATAAAGCCAGAAGACCTAGGTGTGCCAATTTGAACTGTGGAAGCTGAGACTTGTAATGGTGACCTTCAAAATCTGTTTTGAAGGGCAAGTTCATCTACAGCTTGGTCATACTTGCCCATTGATATATGCAAAGAATCATCATTTTAGATACTTAAATTGTATGAGGAGCATGAGTGACAGGTGGATGAGCATGCACAGAGTATGAAAGGCTGTCCCATGGGTTCAGCAAGGGTGACACCACCTCTTCAGGGTGCTGCTCACCTTTATGATTGCTGTGTGCAGTGAGGAGATGTCTTGGTTTTGCTTTGTTTTGTAAGATACTCAAGCTGTTGGTTATGCGTAATAATACAATATATTTAAGGAGGACCATGAACAAGTCAAAGAGCAGGATGGAACAGGGGGGTGAATTCTCAGCCTTGGCCCTGATTTGAACAAGATTTCTTAATTTGTTAAAATATGATATAGGAACACAATTAAATAAAGTCTGTGCTGATGTGCATCCCCTCAGCTTCTCTGGGGTTCTTCTCCTGATGTGAAGCCTCCTTGTCCTTCCCTGCCTTTTCTGTGTTGTCCCCAACCAGCTCCTCTGTGCTGCAGCTGTTCCTCTCCCCTTGCTTCTCCACCTCACAGCCCTCAGCCAGCAGAGCCAGAGCTATTTCAATAAGTGCAGCTGTGCCGCTAAATTGCAACTTTCCTATTTTTATTGGAAAACTAAATTGAGATATTCGTAATGATCCCAGGAGAAGGCTGGCCCAGCACAGCATAACCCAACACAGAAACTTAGAGTGGCAATCTAATGGGGGCAGCAAATGAAGCAGTGCTGGGAATCTGTGGTCACAACAACAGCTCAAGTTTAAAACATTTCTGGCTCCCTGTGTCTGCGTTTCACACAGCTATCAGTATTGGCTTGTTCTGTAAGCTTAGCTGGCTCTTTTTTATCTTTAAAATCCCTCCTGGAAGCTCCTTGCTGCAGCCCTGTTTCCCAATTAGCCTCCCGTTCCTGTGTGTGGTAACATCATTGGAGTTAAACTCAATGCTTGCCCAGGCAGGGTCTGTACCTGCCAGGACCTCAGTTCTGCTGCGTCCCACCCACATCTGCACTGTGGGCAGCTTGACAGAGTCATTTCACCGGGGGCCAGTCAGTCCTTCCTGATATCCCACCAAAACAGGGCTGCTCTGCCCCCGAGGGTCTGGGACAGACATGTGGACACAGATGCATCCAGATGTGGATGATCAGACCCTTGTGGATCCAGGGCTTCATGGTCTCACCAGTAGGAAAGAGTTGGACCAGATGGATGGAGAAGCAGGAACATTGCATGTTCTCATTTCTATAGGCTTGGCATAGAAATAAGAAATAAGGTTTTTTTTAAAAATCCCCTAGCATGTGAAAAAGCTCGTCCATTCCCAAATTATATTAAACCATAGAGCTACCCATATATTCTCCTGTATTCTACATTTTTCTTACTTCTCACTCAAAATCTTCAGTTCCAGGGTCCATTAGATCAGCTTCCCAACTGGGTTACTGATGGGTAAATTTCTAGTTGTAATCACTTGATGTCAAAATTATCTTTCCTCCTTGCACCTGCGTGGCATCCAGCCACATCCTTCAGTAGGCTGCTACCAGTAGGCCTGCATCGACAATTTGCATGTTGAAAGATGAAATAAGAATATGTTTAATGTTCCCTGTTAGTTTTTTTAATTAAGAAATGAGTATGACAAGCTAAGATCTGAAATATGGTGTCTGTGCTAAACACAGACAGAAACTGTTTTTGATTTTTTTTTGTTAACTGTGAGCCCTGTCTCTTTCCCATTGCTGTCAAACAGCCAGTCCTGGAAACAGTAATGCACCTGCAGAATTTTACTTAGGTGAGTGGGTTGGATTGATTGGAATTGACACTGCATTAATTTAGTGAGTCAGGAGCACCGAGTCAGAAATTCTTAGAAACAGAACAAATTTTACCTTAGATTTGGGTTGCACTTCGGTAAACTGATGTAGGGGAGAAAACTCTTTTTACCACCTTTCTGAAACCCAGTGCTAATTTCTATGGTTTAGTTTGTCGTGTTCTGGATTGGTTGGTTGGTTGGTTTTGGTTTGGTTTGTTCTTTGGGGGGGAGTTGGTTTTCTTCCAAGCATGGTCAATATTTTTAGATGGTAGGGCAATAGAATTTAGTATTCTTTACATTTTTGTAGGGTTTTATCATATGTTTGCACTGCAAAACTCCTTCTTAAATTCTAAATTTGTTACATTTTTTTGCCCTGTGGTCTCTGTAGATGTAAGCAAATGGGAAAAGGAAAACCTGAGAAGTTGTACTTGGATTCATTTGGAGGGCAACTTGCCTGGGCCATACCAAATCGAACTGATTGTATTCAACCTTCTTCCAGTTATCTGGTTATTGGTTTATGATAGAAATCAAGCTGGGAGTATTCACTATCTGAGAAACAAAACTATTGGTTTTGGTGTCTGCAGATGGAAGTATGACACAGATTTGGGAGCATGATCCCATAGATGGGAGAACACTGCACAGGCTGTGACTAAGTTTTCCAAGGAGACTTTCTAGCATAGGTGGCAATTGTCATTATGGGTGACAAATAGAACCACTTAAGCCCAGAAGTTGGTATTTTTAGCATATTTAAATTATTCAAATCTAGTTACTTCTAACTTTAACCTGCTACCATGGCAATAGTGCTGTGTATTAATAGACTTAAGTGTGTGGCTGACTAATCAGCTCCAAAGTCTGCCTCCAGAGTGGAAGGGTTTTGTTCAGCCACCTCCTTCCACACTGAGAGAAAGAAGACACCAAGGTCAGGCGAGCAAACCACACGGTCATTTCAGCCATCGCACAAGTCTGTGTTTCCCAAAATTTGTAGGGAACAATTTCCAAGTAGAGATATCTTAACTTCTCTGCATATTTAAAAAGAAAAGGTGAAAGTTCTTCCACTATGTACTTAAAGCAGTTATTAATGCTTTTCACCTAAATGGGAGTTGCTTTTACATGTTCATGAGTAAAGGGCACCTGATAGAAAATCAGACCTCTTTCTGAAAAAGTCTATTTTCAATAGGTTTTATCTTTAAAAGTGCAATATTTTGATTAGTATACAGAAATATTATCTTTGTGTTTAGGTGTTGTACATTTAGCACCTGCTGTAGGGTTCTGCAGTTCATATTTGTACTGTTGATAAAGAACTGTCTGGAAATTAAAAACAACTTAGCAGTTAAATCCCTGCCCATGGCAGGGGTGTTGGAACTAGGTGATCTTTAAGGTCCCTTCCAACCCAACCCAACCCAACCCAACCCAACCCATCCTAGGATTCTATGGAGAAAATTCCAATGGGTCTTGATTTTTTATTTTTTTTCCACAGTCAGATGATAAAAAATGCTTTTCCGTTTTCTTCTCACGCCTCTTCTCTTCCTATTTGTTTTATGCTCATTTTGGTCATATAAAACTTAAACAGTCACTGAGACCATAACTTGTACAGAAGAAATTAATCCTATCCTGACCTTGCTTAGTTTTGGAGCAGAGACCTGGAAATCCAAGTTGCAATTCTGCCTCTTTACTGCCGGTTGACTTTCATGGGTTTCTGAAATATTAATTATTGCAAGCACTGTTATATTTAGTGTATGTCTTCACTAAATAAGCATTTGTCCTCTTGGCTGTCTCTATTTCCATTGTAATAGTACCTGCAAGAAGAATTCCCAGTGCAGACCCAATTAGTGTTAAATCCTGTCACCAACTTAAACAGCTCTCAAGCCCTTCTCTTCACCAGAAACATGCCATGCATTCAGGAAAACCATAATCAAGACCTTAATCTGTGAAAACCTGAGAAAATAGCTAAAACTAACAATGTTTTCCTAAAAGGAAAAAGACCTTCTGGTTTTCTTTTTAAAAAATTCCCACAAATGAAACCACAAGTCGGTTGAAGTCAAGAGATTAATAATAAACCCCTGAAAGACTTGACCCTGAAGTCTTAGGTCATTAGTTGAAAATTATTTATGCTGTACACTACTCTAACCTTTCTTCCCTCTTGTCAAAAATAACAGATCTAAAGGAGTGAACTGCAGTCCTTAAAAATCTTCCAGTGATTTACCCAGTCCTATAAAAGCTTCTTATTCATAATACTCAAAATCATTTGTCAAGTAGGTGCAATCGGGAGCTTTTCATTTCAAAATATGTGAATAAAAATTAATTGGCCCCCAAAAAAAGGTGCCAGTTTAAGAGGTTTTTGGAACTTTTCCAGTAATGAACAATATTTATATGATCTTTACCAAAACTCAGGCACTAAGCAATCTCTTTAGTTCAGGCTGTCCAGGGTAGGTAAAATTGGAGCAATGTATATGAAGGAAAAAAATTTAGGGCTGTTTTCCAAGTGAGATCCTTGGTCTTTTCCCCAGGGAGCTTTCAAAGAACCTGCTTGACTTCTTACCTGCTCTGGGCCCTCAGCCTGAGTCTGAGGCTCTCGCCCTATTTACTTTAATAGGACTTTCATACCAGCACGGATAAAAGTTTATGAACCAAGGCATTAGCTGATATTTGTGGCTTCTCTGTGAATTGATTTCTTGCAGATCACAGCCAGATCCGGTTATGCTGGGAAATGTCAAGCCAGCTCTGATATTAAGATGTTTCTCCTCTCTTGTTTGTTCCAGTGAATAGCTGCATGATTTTTTGACAGCTCCTGACTGCATATTCATATGTTCAAACAGCAAGCTCTGCATCTCAGATGAAAATCTGAAGGTGGTTATGTGGATGTTCCCCTCTGCCCAGCTGAGGGACGAGGTGATCTAGGCCCTCACGAGCACCAGGATTAGCAAATGTGGAGGTGTTTAGGAATGAAAATACAGGTTCTGCCACTGGATGTGAAGGAGCCCTTTGAGTACGTGGTGGCAGCAGACTGTGTGTCAGGAGGCAGGCCTGATGCTGAGTCACAGCCACAAGTGGCTGTGTTGTTTTTCCACCAGTCTGTGTTCACAGCCAGCATTTCCCGAAGCTGCTCCAGGGCCATGCTGGTGGCACACGTTCCAAGGCTTATGCAAAACAAATCCAGTCTTTCTAACATTTATCTTTGTTTTCAGAGGAATATGTTGATGTTTCTCTCCCACCTGCCTCTGAACTTTCTATAGCATGTAGGTTTATTGATGATAATATTCTCCAGAATAAAACCTCTGTAATAATTTAGCAATATATGCATGAGCTTCTCTGTGGGATTTCCATTCTGTATTCAGCACAGGAGCCCTAACTCTGAACATCACCCCAACAAAGCAAGGGAACAACTTCTTTCATGCTTTCTGCCTAAAGAAAAGGGCAGTACTCTGTAAAGTGAGTCAAGAATTCTGAAATTTATTGTACAAAAAATAATTTAAGGAATTCTTTAAGGCCCTTTACTGTACTATATCAGTAATGTATTGTCTAAGTGGGTGAGAGAGCAGTAGGTTTTGATTAAAAACTGCATAGCCTTTGGACATGCACAGCCCAAAGAAATTGGCTGTTCTCTTTGCTGGCAAACACAGACCTATGGCTCGTGTTCCTCAGTGAGCATTTGCTCTGCCATTCTGCAAGGCTGTAGACCAATGCACTGGCCTTTATTTTTGTCTCTTCTGCTTTCCTGTTTCTGTACAGTTTTCTCTTTAACCTTCATCTTATGGCACTGATGCTGAATGTAGATGAGCCATTGCTTCGCTCCTCTCAATGATTTTTTGCAGCTAATTAGCTGAAATCCCAAATAAGCGTTCTGGAATTTTGTGAATTTTTTTGGCAATGGGTCTATCCCTGATTCAGATCCTGACCACAAGAAAATATTAAGAAGCTGCCTTGCAGTTGATTCAGAATCAGCATCTTAGCTGCTTTTGACTTAAAAAAAAAAAAGATAAAATCCACAACTAAGGCTTTAGATTCATATTATTCAAGCATCTGAAGCTTGGTGCAGTACAAGGGTTTGGTGTAATTATTACTTGTGAAGTGTTGGTAGCAAGTACAGGAGCAGCAGCAAATTCTGCTGAGGGATGTTTGACTCCCTATACAAACCACAGGTGAAAAAATGTTGCTAATTAATGCCTGTGAAGTATTTACTTATAATTATATCTGTCTCCAAAGACTGCATTTTCATTGTGCTTTGCAGCGCTGGCCCGGACTTTAGAAAGGAAGGGAAAATGTGCTCTTTATGGCTAAAAGTGCTTTTCTAAAGTGGATATTTAGTGCTGCTCTTGACAGGAACTTATTCATCCAGAGAAAGTCAATAGGACAACCGCAACAGACCCAGCAGGTTCCTTACACTCAATACTAATGGCAGGGAGGCTTAGTTGGGGAAAGCAAAAACACAGAGAAAGCTCTATAATATTAGAGGTTGTTTGCTCTTTAGCTCTGAATTTTGCCTTTTGCCTCTTCTACATCCCCCTGTTCAAAGCTGAGTGTGATAAAAAGCAAAAGCAAGGTGGGGAGAAGAGTAATGAGTGTAGAAAAAGGGCAAATGTGTCAAAATTCCCATTACTGACAGCCACAATAGATAGTTAAAGGGGCCCTTCCATTAGGAAATTGTGTATTTTGAATGCATTTCCTTTTCCCTAAAAAATCCTACCGAATAAAACTTGAAATATTATTCAAATGCTGTTTTATCCATTCCTGTAGAAGAAAGCACTCTAATTGTTGTTGACTTTCTTTCCTTGCTGTGCTTTCCCTGTGCCTCTTTCACTTAAGAGCCCGGCTTAGTTCTGCCTTCTGGTTCTGGGCATTCAGAAGGGACATGGCAAAAGCCAAATCTCCCATTTTCTTATTTTCCCCTTGTGCTTGTGGTGATGGAACCATGCTCTGCACGTGCTGCTCACAGCTTTGAGAACATATAACACTAAACATGAGCTGCTTCTGTGCTCTGCTTGTCAGCCACATGATTTAAACATCAGGAGCCTGGAAGGAAGCAAAGGGTCAGAAATCAATTCTGCAGTCAAATGGGTCAGGGGACTTGATTTCTCTGAAAGAGGTAAACAACTCTTCCTGTAGAGGGGTTCTTATGGTGGGAGGGCTCTGCAGAGGAGAGTGAAGGGATCCAAAACTCCATTCCTTAGGAAAAATACCCAAACACTCTCTTATCCAGCCCATACATTCCATTCCATGTATTTCTTCTTTCATCTCCTCCAAGAAGAGCCCAGAGCTGAATTTTTGCCTTTTTTCACAGCAGGTTAGAGCTTCTCCTCACTATTGCAGCCATTGGGATTGGCTTGTTCCCTGCTGTGCAGGGACTAATTAAACATAATGGGCCTGTGCAGGGATGGTCATACTTTAAATACCACCAATTCTGGTTGCAGGGATTTCTTATGTGCTTCAAGTGAGTTTGCACCCCGAGGTATCAGGGGGTAAATGGCTCAGTAGTGTCAGAGTTGCCCCTTGGAGCCAAGGAAAACATGGGGAGAGGGAAAGGGAGGGAAGGAGGCAGTGGAGACGAGTGTGAGGATAACGGGAAGTGGTTTCCTTAGCAACAACAGCACTTTGGATGGTTTCAGACAAGAGTACAACAGGGTACAAAGTATCTGATTAAAATTTATTGCAAGGGATAGAAGCAGTCCAAGCCATAGCAGATCCAACGTGTGTGCTGGAGATGTGATTTGAATGATTGCTGTATTGTCTGGGCCATCTTCTGTGCTCAAGGAGAAGAAAAGAGGTTTGGGAAGTGGCAGGTGGGTGAAGGTGGCATGACCAAGCTTTGAAGGCACAAAAAAACCCCAAAATGAAATGCATGCCCTGGGTTCACAGTTAGAGAAAACATAAAGCTACCTCATATCTAAAAAAAATATTTAATAATGTCCTGCTATAGAAAATGACAAAAACTTCCTTTAGTAGCTATGAGACCTGTATTTTTCATCGTGAGATGGACCAGCTGTTGGCAATAGAAGTTGCTAACTGTCCTACTGTGCTTCTATTTGTGAATTGAAGTTTTTTTCGTTTACCAAGGTGATAAATAAACATCCCAACCACAGACTTTTAAGCCAAAAATAATTGCTTCTCTTTATAGTAATAGTAGGTCCAGTGGCAAAAATCCTGCTATTAATATTTAGACCTCTGCTTTTCCCCTGGGGTTGCTGTTTGGAAAGTTACCAGGTAGAAGTTATAAGTCTTTTAATCAACCTAAGATGTTAACTAGGTTATTTTTAGGGGGTTGTGTATTTTTATACCTGACAGCTCCTTTTTTTTAATTGGAGCAAAATGCTCATTTCTGAATGTGAATACTTAAGGCATCATTTAGATGCCTGAGAGTCCATTTTAGACATTGAGAGTAAATGTCAATTTGTTAGTCATGCACTTTTCCCTGTGCTTAAGTTTCCTCATCTGTAAAATGACTGTATTTAAGTTTCTATCTCACACAGATGTTGCAAGATTTATTTCTATAAGAAATGTAAAATGTTATGCGTTGCTTGTCTTGCTGTGTAAATACAAATTACTGACTACAAGGAAGACTTCAAAATTTTGGGTTTTTATCTGAAGTCTTGAGTCTTCAATACTGGCCTCAAAACCTGATGACAACACCTTTTCATGCAGTATTCCCATCAGATTTGCCTTTTGTGAGCGTGCAGTGGTGCATAGAAAATGTCTGAAGTGAAATGCAACTCAAAGTGAAACATTGCTTGATTCATTTTTGGGTTTAGATCTCTCAAATGTTGCAGCTCAGAGCGTACATGATGGGTAGATAAAGAGCTCAGCTGACCTGTGAAGCAAAGACTATAAAATAAAGGTCTTTGATTATTCACTGGACCAAACTCTCTAGGAATTGTAGAAAAACACATCTGGTCTTTCTAAGCTCATAACATTCAGTGTGAAAGGGAGGTGGGTTTGTAATGATTGTCCTGATGCCAAACTGTGTGTGCTTAGAGAAATATAAATTATTGGGAAGCTCCCATGAGAGTGAAAGTCTACAGATGTAAGGAGAGACCACCATCCTGGTCAGCACATGTTGGAATTTCCAAACAAAGGCAGCAAGGGGGAGGTTGCACAGCCTGGGATATTTGGACATGGCCAGAGGTGTAGCCCCTCATGTTCTCCTACTTCAGGCACTTCCTTGGAGGCTTTGTGTTAGTGGAGAAACAGTCTCGGATAATGAGGATCCAGTCCAATGGATCAAAACCAACACCACATTTCACCAGCTGATGGTGAGGTAAGCACCTGAATTTAGGAGTACCAGTGGGAAATACATCAGGCAGAAATGTAAAATAGTAATGGAATGGCCAGGTTTGGATCTGGGTACAAACCACATCTAAATGTTTTCATTGTCTATTTCTTGGATTAGAATAGTTTCATTTATAAATAAATAAATAAATGTTCAGTAGAGTTACCACCTCTTCTTTTTGTGAATTCCAAGAGCTTTGAAAGAAGCTATTATTTCGATTTTTCATTATTTAAGAAATAGCTGTGAGCATGCTCCAAAAAGAGTTGACTCTTGCCATTCTCTGAATTAGTATGATAAACATAAGTGAGCAGAGTTCACAATTACCAGCAGGCCAGCAGCAGACTAATGGGTCTCTGTGCTTCTCAGTCTTGTTAATAACAATTGGATAAGGATAACTAACTCTAAATATTCCCCAAACTGAGGAAGTATCCTGTTCCTTATGCTCCTCAAAGTACCTGGAACGGATTAGTCCTGTCTATGGCACTGTGCCATAATGAACCATTGTT
Source organism: Pseudorectes ferrugineus (assembly GCA_008033365.1). NCBI lineage: Eukaryota > Metazoa > Chordata > Aves > Passeriformes > Pseudorectes > Pseudorectes ferrugineus. Next base: position 4,965 of record QWTY01041760.1, on the reverse strand, counting down.
AGTGTCACTTTTCACAGCGAGATGCCAACATCAGGTCCTTTGCTGCCCTTCCTCCTTGCACAGGAGTTGTGACCCATCCCTCCTCCGTCCTCTGCCATAACTCCTCTCCCACCCCCAGCAACAGCTGAGCTCTGAGGGAAGAAGAGATGACTTTCATAAAGCTTTTAGTGCTGCTGCTTGTTGCGTTATGCTACCACCTATGATAGATTGATACATCAGGATTAAGAAATAATTTATTATAATCTTCATCAATTTAAAGTCGCCATTTGATTTAATGGATTGAGGGTTTATCGGAAAAGCTTTTATCCACGGTCATTGACTCGAGTTCCCTTGGCCTGGCTGCTGAAGGAGATGCACTCCGATAACTGGTTTGAGATCAGAAGTGGCACAGGTCAATTCTTGTTTGCATTTCTAACTAGGGAAAACAGCAGGCAGGGCTGCAGTCTGACATGTCTGCTATTTATCTTCTGGGATTTTTTTAAACTGATATGATATAGGATAAGATCTCTTGGGAAGGTATTGGTGTTTGAAGAGCTGGAAGATGCATATTCAATCTGGATCTTTACCTCGGAGTTCCTAGATAATCTTGGGCAATTGAATTTTCTGTTAGCCTGTTTCCCTTTTATACAATGATAAAGAAAAACAAAAGAGCATTTTGAAATAATTTCCTTGTCAAGGGCAAGCTAATTTTTGAGGGCATGTCAGTAAAATCGACCTGGTATAGGACACATATCAGAAGATGCCTTGTACATACATTTTATGGGTTATCTTAAATTACATCTACTATACTGAAGGTCTATTTTAAATAGGACAAGCGCTAAAATTCAATATAAGTGAAGCCTTTAAATAAAAATTTAATAGCTTTAAATTTTATGAAGTGGCATAAAGTATCTGAGATAAAATTAATGTTAAAATGCAAAATTTATGTTTTACTGCCCTTCATATGTAAATGCCTTAATTTTGGTCTTTCACCTGACCCAAATATAAAAAAAAATATTAACAACAGAAGTTGAGAAATATTAGGATATACCAGAAAAGTTGATCTGTTTTGTGTGTCTATATATGTAGGAAAAAAAGGTAGAAGAAAGTAAATTCCTCAGTGTGAGTGTTGCTTACATGATACATTACTCAAATGTCATTTTGAATATGGGTCTAAAGATACTGGATTTAAAAAAATGAATGTTATTTAAAACACACTTAAGGCTTTCCAATAGTTATTTAGTAAATTTGACTGCTAAGTGAGATTTGAGGTGTATTATACAGTTAAAACATAAACTTAACTCCACGAGTTGAACACCTTAACATTGTGGAAGTATTTCTGCTGCATACAAAATTTTAATCAACTATTAGAACCGTTTTTAAAATAGCTTTTTTTATTAGTTGACTTAGTTATTTGGGCTAGTACCACTCTTCTTTCGAAAGGCATATAATGGATTTCCCTTTTCCTGCCTTTGCAGTCCAAGGAGAATAGATGAGAGAAACGTATTTTCCCTCCATCAAAGCAGGAGTAAACACACATCCTCCAGTTTGCACCAGGGGTCTGTGGTGCATATTTTATACATCTCTCTACCCAAACCCAGCAGAGAAAAGCAGAAGTGCAGAACAGGCAGCGCAGTTCTAAACCGCGCCTGAATGCGGATGAGAAGGAAGATTTCTCCTTGTCTGTGGATTTATCCTTGTTAGTGATGCCAAATTTAACAATGATTTCAGGGTGGGTGAGGCTGATGCCTCCCTCTCTCCAAGTACAAGTGGTGTTGGGTAATAGCATTCTTTGCCACTTCTGATTATTGCTATTTAACACGTGAAGAAAATTTGTGTAGTTTTGTGGGTTTTTTAATGTGTAGAAGGCAGAGTCCTGTTTAAATTTGAACAAGGTCCCCCATTCTTTAACAGGTTGAGTGAAAACGTTCAACACAAATTGTTTTGTGAGATGGAAAAACACAATTTAAAGGTAAAACATAAGAGCCCTGAGCATGTAGCAGAGCTTCTCCCTGATGTTTGGGGACCAGGGGTATTCAGATGATTCACACAGGAATTGCTTTATATGAGAGGTATGGAAATGAAATTGAGAAAAAGCAGTTCAGGAAAGGTGTGTTTTGGCAGGAGAGGAGGGAAATGAGGGTGAGAAGGCGTAGGTAGGAGGGAATGAAGCCTGCCAAAGTAGCAAAAGACAAAGTTTGTCAGCGGAGCAGAAGAAATGCCTCGTTAGCAGAGGATGAGCAGAGCACCTGGCTGTGCAAACAGCGACTGGGGCTGGCAGCCGAAGGAGAAATCCCGGAGCCAGGGAGCAGGAGGTGCCCCGAGTGCAGGAGGAAAAGCCAAAGGGCAGCTTGGGAGGGTTAACTCCTGCACGGTCAATGTGGCTTGAAGGAACTGGTTGTGCTGAAGCTCCTGTTTGAATTTTTATCTTTGCTTTTATTAATGCAATACAATCTCTCCCTTCAAATCACACTTTTATATGTCTCTTTGACTATGTATTAGATATATGCATATAAATTGCCTCCCAACTAATTTCCAAAAGGGAAAAAAAGGTATTTTCTCAATTTACAGGAAGGATTTATAATATTTAAATGAAAACTTGCAAAATAAGTCTGAAATCAATGGATCTTCAGGCCCTCTCCCTGCTGAATAAAATAGAGGAGATCATCCCTGTAGAGCTCCTGGTTTGTGCAATACTGTAAAGTTACTGTTCAGTGTGGAAATTGAACTTTCCGGGTGTCACTTACCACCATCAATAGCCCTAAATATCGAGTGGTTTATTTATAATTCCAGCATTAATCCTGATATGAAGGCAGCACTGTGCTGTACATCAAAATCCTAAGGGATGGAAATCAAAGAAATTTTTCATGGGACTAGGAAGCATTTGATATGACAAATACTTCATAAAATTAGAGAAGCGTTATCATTTAAAAGATGAATCGCACTGAGTTGTAACTGCCCTGCTGTGCTTTGCATTCTGTCTGCTGATATCTGGTATTTCAAGTGTATATATCATCGACCTCCTTATCTCTACTTTACAATCTCTGGTTTTTTTCTTTTGGTGTTGTTACAGAATTTTTGCTGATTCCTCATCTTTAAATTTAGTTTTGGAAGTGTTGGGTGGTTAATTTAAAGTAGGCTTAAGGTAACATTTAAGCTCAAATTACTGTTCTGGGATTTCTGGGGACGGAGGAGGAAAACTTTATTTTATATACTGCCTCTTCCTCCACGAACACCAGGGAAAACAGATCTCTGGTACAAGCCACACACATGACAAGAAAAGATACTGTGTTTTTCTCAGTAATTTATCACCTTCTGTATGATGGAAAACCTAGTTTTCCAAAAGAAATATCAGGGAGGGAAAAAAATACCCTGAAACAAACTCATATTCAGTACAGGTGAGGAACTCGGTGACGCAAACCCAAGCTTATTTCCTGTGTTTCTGATGGACTTTGGTCTGCTAGTTACAGATTCTAATGGGGATGCTCAGGAATGACCCTGCTGTGTAATTATTGCCTAGTCTGGGGTGGGTTTGGGGGGGAAAGTTGTTATTCTATGACAAATCTGTTTAGACTTTTCATAACACATCTCATATGAACACCATTTTCTAGCTGTTTTCAACCAAGCAAAATGTGATATGTCATTGTGACTGTAACAGAGAACCATATTTTTAAACAGATGTCATTTTTCTTATGATTTCTGTATTCCATTATGAATCACTGCTGTTGGAGGGGGGAAAAGAATCTCATCTCTAAATGTACAAAACCTTATACCTGGAATACACAGTGTTCTAGAAATAGCAATAATAGGACACAGTAGTCCTCCTCTTCCGTCAGCCTCGAATGTCAAGAGCTCTTCAGAGAAGAAAAGCTGAGGCCTTAGAAGATATTATTTGGTGTCAAAGATATGAATTTTTATATCAAACCCAGCATATTACAATACTAACAAAGCCTTTCAGTATAAACAAACATAATTGATAGCATTGGGTATCAAATGATCTATAAAGTACTTTATTTCGTGTAAGATGACTGTGGAGGTTTAATATCCAGGAGAAAGTTGCTATAAAATGCCATAATGTTGCACATAAGAGAGCTGCTAATTAGAATTGTCAATCAGAGATTGATCACTACCTCATAAACTGCATAAGATGCTGTGCATCGAAGCAATTGTGTTATCTTAAGGGGACAAGGAACTGCAGCATTCAGCTCGGAGCTGTCAGCAGGATTTCACGGAGCGAAGGTCTGTTCTATCCCTGCAGTCTGTTGAGCAGCCTTGCAGAGAACACCTAGAGCATCCTCAGCTTCACAGCCTGCTGATAAAGGAATGCTCTGCTGTAATATGATATATATTTGTAATCTCATTCTTTTTTAATATAGAAAAATATATTGTAGTGTCATGTTCACTCGCCCATTTTCTTCTTTTGTATACCAGCATATAAAAGGAAGATGTTAATGGACAGGTTCTTCCCAAAAGTCAGACCCCCGCTCAGAGCACTGCATCCAGCTGTGGGGCCACCAGCACAAGAAGGACATGGAGCTGCTGGAGAGGGACCAGAGGAGGTCACAAAGATGCTCAGAGGGCTGGAGCCCTTCTGGTCTGAAGCCAGGCTGGGAGACTTAGGGTTGTTCAGCCTGGAGAAGGTTCCAGGGAGACCTCAGAGCCCCTTCCAATGCCTAAAGGGGCTCCAGGAGAGCTGGAGAGGGAATTTGGACAGGGGATGGAGGGACAGGACACAGGGAATGGCTTCAAATGGACAGAGAGCAGGGTTAGATGGGATATTGGGAAGGAATTCTTCCCTGTGAGGGTGGTGAGGCCCTGGCACAGGGTGCCCAGAGCAGCTGTGGCTGCCCCTGGATCCCTGGCAGTGTCCAAGGCCAGGTTGGACGGGGCTTGGAGCAACCTGGGATAGTGGAAGGTGTCCCTGCCCATGGCAGGGGGTTGGAATAAGATGGTCCTTCCAACCCAAACCATTCTATGATTCTGTGA